>JAWDGP010004246.1:200000-247500 GCA_033675545.1 Elysia crispata | reverse complement strand
ATTGAATGATTACAACTCCAAAGTGTCACTTGTTTTTTATGTTTATTTTTCCAAAGATTTTTTTTTTATAATTAAAGCCTCAAGGTAAAACGCTAAAATAAAACGAGGTTTTATCTATAGCTTGCAATCTCGCAATCGCGTGATGTCTTTTTTTTTTTTTTTACCTTGATTGCTGATGTCATAAAGCGTAGCGCGTCCACGCACAGATAAATGACACATCGGTACGGAGTGACACAAGTGTGTAGTGTGTACCGTGCCTCAACGATTCGGGTCTATGGATGTGTGTTAGGTCTGTCACGAGTGTATGGCTACCCATAATTCGCTATGCATGAAAGGTTAGTGATAGAATTTTCTAGTGGCGCTCAAACATAAGATTAGCAACCGGATGTTATCACAACCTAGAGAGATATACGTGAACGCTAAAATGTCACCCAATCTTAAACTATAAAATAAATACATCAAAACGACAAAAAAAAAAATTTTTTTAAATGCTCTCAACGGCAAATCCGGCTTCCTTCCCCACAAAGGCCATTGATTTTAGCATTTTAGATTCATATCCCAAATTGTAGCCAAAGGCATTAGATCTAGTTGTTTAGAAGGTTAACTGTGCGCGAAAGACCCTCTTTTCTAGTGTATGAATACAAAGTGTGTACAAAATGAAACTCTACAGCTTTATCGCAAGCATCCCTTAGTTGTTGTTGTTGTTGTTGTTTTTTTGTTGTTTTTTTACTTTGTATGGTTAATAACGTACTATGCTTGTATTTATTATTATTATTAATATTATTATTATTATTATTATTATTATTATTATTATTATTATTATTATTATTATTATTATTATTATTATTATTATTATTATTATTATTATATTTAATTGTTGTGTGGTTGTTGTTATTATCGTTAAAACTATCTTGTGATTATTATAAGATTATTTCATCATACAAGAACTTCACCCCGTACACTCATTGGTTTACAGAGCATGAACAGTTGCTTTGTAAAAACGAAGTCTCCATTTAAGACGCTTTTATCAAAAGGAAACTAACAAAAAAACCAAACAAACAAACCCGCCCAGTCCAAAAAAAAAAAAAACAAAAAAAAAAACAAATAAAAACGTATGCAAATTTATCTTAAATTGACCCTTTTTCCTTCAACTTATAGACCGAGTTGGGATAGAGAGCAGTTTTTAGTATTGAAGACCGGCATACAATAATTCAGCATCGCCATTAGGTATTGTAACATATTTTTGTAAAATTCAAATCAATTTACAGATTTTTTTAGAACATTCTTTATCATGTCTACTTAAATAACTGCGCGGCTAATAATTTCCGCAAGGCAGTGTATTTTCATGCACTTAATGCGAAAATTCACAGCTTTCTATCTAATAAGCGTTTAAAATGATCTAAAAACAGAAAAGGGAAAGTACAGATTTAGTTGTCGATTTTCTACATGGAGAGCGGAAAACTCTTTATCATTCATGTTATAAAGGGTTGAAGGTTCGGGATTTTGGCCAAGTTCTTTTTTTTTTTTTTTTTTTTTTTTTAAATTCAATTCACATCCTCTAACGAGAGGCTTGCACCCTTTTATCCAGAAGAATCACTTAGTATACTAAGAACTATCACTCTGTTTTTTTTGCGCTGCCAACTAAATACGTGCTGCACTCCCCTTATTGCCTTAGAAAATTATGTTGAAACTGTTCCGAGGCAATGATCATCTGCATAACCAACACAGTTTTTTTTAATTGATAGGAATCTTTCAGAAACAGTTGTAGTTTCAATTCAAGTTTATTACGACACAGGTCATATAATACATTATGCACGAATAAGAATGAATGTAAAATGTAATGTTCTTAATAAGAAATTATCGACACAAGAGTAATGAAAAGACAAGTGAAACATTATTTTATTTCATGTAACATAAAATAAATTTTACAGTCAATTCTGCCTGAAGAGACATTCAAGGCGAGAACTAGCGATTGACTTTTTTCAATAAATTGGCTGAGGGCTTGTTCGTTTGTTTATTTTTTTTTTTTACTTAGCGTAGTTTTTATAATTAGAGAAATTCTTCGCAAGAGTACCGGTATTTCGACTCAGTAGAAAGCTTAATTTCAACCTCTCATACTCTAGACATTGCATGACATTTATCTTGGGGTCAAACAACACTCGTTTCAGTTGCAAAGTGTTTTATCTCATAACTACGTATATTTTTTTTGAGGTCTCATACCATCTGAGTCACATAAAAAAATAGCTCGGTTCTCTCTCTCTCTCTCTCTCTCTCTCTCTCTCTCTCTCTCTCTCTCTCTCTCTCTCTCTCTCTGACTTTCTGTCTGTCTCTGTTTCTGTCTCAGTCTCTGTTTTTGTCTGTCTGTCTGTCTGTCAGGTCTGTCTCTGTCTCTCTCTCATTCTCTTTCTCTTTTTACCTCTCTCACTCACTCACTCTCTCTCTCTCTCTCTATCTCTCTTTCTTTATTTGATGCATTATTTGTTTATACAAGTTACCCTTCAGCATTTGTGACGCCAGGCGCTTCTCGCTGGTATCTCAGCAGCTCCATGTACATGAAGTGACTTTTCCGTCCAACGACATACATGTAGGCGAACGTCTTTCTAAAATCAGATAGATTACCTCGTATTAACAGCTCGAGATGGCCATGTAATAGCTTGCTTGTCTTGTGATAAGCAGCTAATTTTATGTCGCTGGTTCTAGTCACACAACGGTCTTGATTGAGTTTAGGCCTTGCTCAGCTTTCTTCTGTCACCTGAGAGAAATGATATTGTTCAGATGTTTATTTGTTCGTTTTCTTAAAAAATAACTCAGTTTTCGTTTGACACACAAGCTGTATCAGTCAATCGATGTATGTTAACGACCCTGTTACAAATACATGTTTGCAATGTGCGCAAAGTCACTATCATAGACATAAAAAGGAAGTCTTTCCTCACCTTCATTTTTTTTAAGATTCAACAAGTGGCTCGTAGGTCTCAACATTATTTTACCCTCACAGCTTTTCCCTTCCGAAACCAATTTGGAAAACATGGAGCTTTAAGGAACGCTCTGAAAATTCTAATAAGAGTTTAGTCACATTACCAGCGCCGATTTTGTGTTATCTCGTTACTGTTTATCACTTTGCTTAGCCTATTGACTGACGAGATCACCGTTACTCATAGACTGGGCTAGCCTAAACAAAGAAACCTATTGTTTGCCATGGATAACGGTACTCGATGATTCACTTTTTTCTGAAAGAGGGGTGTGTCATTCTAGTTTCTGTCTACACCTCTTTTGTATATATATATATATATATATATATATATATATATATATATATATATATATATGTAAACTCACAACCATAAACAATCACACCCTCTTTCTTCCATTGTCGCCTCCCTCTCTGTCTCTCTTCGTTCTCCTTTTCTCTCTCTCTCCCTCCATCTCTCTGTCTCTGTCTCTGTCTGTCTCTGTCTGTCTCTGTCCCTGTCTCTGTCTCTGTCTCTGTCTCTGTCTCTCTGTCTCTCTCTCTCTGTCTCTCTCTCTCTCTCTCTCTCTCTCTCTCTCTCTCTCTCTCTCTCCTCTTACTCTTCCTCGCTCTTTGAAGTCTTTTCTCTTTCCGTCTCTCTCACTTCTCTCTCTCTCTCTCTCTCTCTCTCTCTCTCTCCCCTTCTTCTTCTCTTTTGTCACTTTCTCTTTCTTTCACTCTTTCTTTTCTCTCTCACTCCCCCCCCGGTCCCTCTCTTTCACTCTCTGTGTGCTTGTTACAGTATGTGGGATCCTAGGCTGTTGGAGGCGGGCTCTCATTTCAACACACGTAGCTTGTGCGCGGTTATTCACATTCATGTTTCATGTATTCATGTTTCCAGAAAAAGAAGCAAAGTCTTATTACAATATCTTTATTAGTTTTAGGATCGATAATAAATTTTCGCTGAGCGAAATAGAATTTACCGTTTACCATTCGTCTCTTACAATATTGCACCACGGAAATAATTTTCGCGCAAGGAGAAACCGAAAGGTGCTGACTCTAATTACATGCATTCATGTTTATATGCAGAGAGGATAATTATATAATTTTACTTATGTTAGAGTCTCTGTGGACACGATGAATAGAGGACAAGGTCGTCTTAACACGACCGTCTGGGTACATGTAAAATTGGCGTCAGATAGCTCAGATAGCCCTACGATGACTATTGAATCTCTGCATGGATAGTATGTACCGAGATAGACTGGTGGGGCCAAGGCTTATCTAGCTGTCCTATCCTTGGTTTAACGGAAAATAAAAAAAAAGACTTAATAATTATCAATTTCTAGCATTTCAAGCAATGATAAAACTTCGTCACTAAATTTTATCTCTCTCTCTCTCTTTCTTTCTTTTCTTTTTTTTTTTTTTTAATAAATTGCATTTGGTGATGATGATTTAATAAAATTGCCTTGATTATTATTATTATTATTATTATTATTATTATTATTATTATTATTATTATTATTATTATTATTATTATTATTATTATTATTATTATTATTATTATTATTATTATTATTATTATTATTATTATTATTATTATGATTATTATTATTATTGGGGCTGAGTCAAACAGCTCTGAAAGGGAGGGGGGAAGGGGTGCTTAGAATTCTTTTAGGGTCCAATCATCGAAGTGGCAAGGCCACTTACTCTTATTTAGGCCTGCTTGCCTGCTTACTCTGTAGGGGGTTTGGGGGCAGTAGCTTTGAAGGTACTCTAATAGTGTAATAGACATGGCTTTTTGTATTATTTATGAACAAGAAGAGGGCGTGGAGATACATCGTCTTTTTTTTTTTTTCGTCATTGAGCATTTTTTCCCTTTTATTATTATTATTATTATTATTATTATTATTATTATTATTATTATTATTATTATTATTATTATTATTATTATTAATATGATGATTATGATGATGATTGGAAAAAAAACTTCAATAATAACAGGA
Source organism: Elysia crispata (assembly GCA_033675545.1). Classification (NCBI taxonomy): domain Eukaryota; kingdom Metazoa; phylum Mollusca; class Gastropoda; family Plakobranchidae; genus Elysia; species Elysia crispata. Next base: position 242,550 of record JAWDGP010004246.1, on the reverse strand, counting down.
TGGGTTCTGAGCTTGTAGCCAAGCGGAGGTTTTAAATTATGGGCTTACGCCATCGATTTCTAATTTTATTCAGACGGAATTGCCAGATTATTATAGATTATTATATACAGAGGTGACCTCGTATGCCGGAAGAGAAAGGGGAGGGGTTCGTTCGATAAAAAGGGCTTTATTCCGCTTCGCTAGGTGCAGCACACGAGTAAAAACTATGCCTTTTCAGTCCACCAACACAGCGAACGGTTATCTTGCGCTTTCGAGAAGCGAGATATATACATTGTACATGTAGTTATCGATCTAGCTGCCTATTTATTACCTAAAGTGAAGCGCTATTGGTAGCTTGGAATTTGTGTAGTTTGCGCCACTATGGTTTCCTAAGAAAACCTTTTTTTTTTTAATATCGGAGAATCCCGATATTCTTTTTTGTATGCTATTGATAGCTTTAATGCATTTCAGGCATTTTTACACTACGAAACTTGCCTCAGATAAATCTTAAAATAAAAAAAAATGCGCTCCAATAGCTAAGAAATAAGGAATGAGTCCTAATATTTCTGGGACTTATTCCTGTTTTAAAAAATATGAAGATGTTTTTGGAAGTGATAAGGGATTTTGACAAAGTAGTTGAGCTTCAAATAGAGCTATCTCTCTCATAATCCTAGCTGAAGGCTTGTGTTGTCTGATATCAGTTTTGAAGAGCCTTGTGACACGGCTTGAGAGACTTAAAGAGTCTTAGACTAATTCGGCCGTGAAAGCTGTGGATTACAAGAACCACACACTAAAAAAAAACGTATCTTTATTCTTTGATCAGAACACACCTTACCAATAGGGGAATGTAGGGCGCTTGGGTGATGACTACAACCGTAATTTTTGCGATGAAGCCAGTGGCTGAAGGGATTTCCTGGTCATTCATACCTACGGGATGCCGATTCGTAAGCTAACAATCTTAGGGCATCCATCGGCCATTGTACGTTAAAAACCACTCTTTGAACAAAGAAAATTTGGTAGCATTGAGGGACGTTTCGATGAAAGTAAAAAAAAAATACTCTTGCCAAGTCGCCCAAATCTTTGATAGATCCAACCTTAATTGATTGAAATTATATTGATTGGACAGTTAACTATCGGATTAAAAAAAAGAGAGATCATGTTTAACATACCATTCAAGTTTAACCGAACGTTCACAAACTAGATGGAATAATCCGTTTAGATCTTCTTTTTTTTTTTAGGATCAAAGGAAAACCCTATTTTAAAAAGTGTTTGCGGTTTCGGGAAAGGGGGGGGGGGGGAATTAGTCTATATATATATAAAATCATATATATATATATATATATATATATATATATATATATATTATTTGCTGGTTATGTAAAATCTAAATCTACATTATTATCTGGATCCCTTCCATTCATTATCATGTAGGGCCTACTGTAGAGATGTTGCCTTTTTAATCCGCAGCTATGAAATCCCGCAAGACTGTGCATCATCACGCATTTTTATTTGTTTATTTATATTTTTTGAGGTTTTCATAAAAAAATCTAATATTTGAAGGGACCTTTAAAAAGATAAGGAAAGTTCCAAATTAGTTACACTTCCGATATTGAACCTTTCATAACAGCTTCGGTTTAGTTGCTGCAAGATTGGTAGCAATCGTTTATACAAGTCATGTAGTTATAAGAGAAGAATAAAGATTCCTTTGTATGGGTAAGGTTGTGAGGAGGTGGGGGGAGAGAGAGAGAGACAGACAGAGAGAGACAGAGAGAGATAGAGAGAGACAGAGAGAGAGACAGAGAGTGAGAGACAGAGAGAGAGAAAGAGAGAGAAACACAGAGAGAGACTGAGAGAGGGACAGAGAGAGAGAAGAGAGAAAGAGAGAGATAGATAGAGAGAGAGAGATAGATAGATAGATAGATAGATAGATAGAGAGAGAGAGAGAGAGAGAGAGAGAGAGAGAGAGAGAGAGAGAGAGAGAGAGAGAGAGAGAGAGAGAGAGAGAGAGAGAGAGAGAGAGAGAGAGAGAGGAGTGTACGGGATTTTGTATCGGTTAATAATAGAGATTCTCAGAATGCTGCATAACTACAAACTACAATACGGTGTGAGTCATGCGAGTAGTGCATCACGTACCTTACTGTCGACAAAAAACAAATAAAATTAATCGTATGGATTAGAGAGCTACTTCATGCTGCACATGAGAAAAATTAAAGGGCACGCGATAGTGCAGGCATCGAATCCGTGTGTTGATTGGATTGATTTCAGTGTGTAAAGATATTCAGTTGCAGTGTGTCACAATTAACACAAGTAGAATAAAGCGCGTTAACATTTGTTTGATAATTTCATGGGAAAGATAAAATACAGAAGGGAAAAAAAAATTCGTAAACGATAGAACAATCGAAATAGTTTGTTGAGCAAGAGGAAGACATGTGGATATTCCTTGGTTTCAAGCATCTTGTGACATGCTTATTGTGTCAGACGGCGATAGTAATGTAATAACTGTGTAGTAATGTGAAGACTATTGATAAGAGAAACAACGGGCACAATGGAAGGTACGAATTCTACGAGTCTTCAAAATATCACGTTTTGTGTAATTTGAAATCGAAATACAGACAAAACGGCTCGTTTTGTATCATTTGAAACTCGTAAATACAACCATAATGGCTCATTTTGTATAATTTGAAACTCTTAAATACAACCATAATGGCACGTTTTGTATCATTTGAAACTCTTAAATGCAACCATAATGGCGTGCTAAAGAAGAGGATGATACACCGATACACGCGTCTCGAGGGTGTGTTTATACTATAGCAGATGTGGGTGTGTGATCGTATGTTAGAATGAACGAGTAATTTATATAATTTACATTATAAATAGTGTGAAGAGTTTGAGATGGAGGAGGGCAAAAACGAGCGATACAGTAATTAAATTAAAGAGAGAAAAAGAGAGAGGGAGAGTGAGAGAGATAGATAGATAGATAGATAGATAGATAGATAGATAGATAGAGAGAGAGAGAGAGAGAGAGAGAGAGAGAGAGAGAGAGAGAGAGAGAGAGAGAGAGAGAGAGAGAGAGAGAGAGAGAGAGAGAGAGAGAGAGAGAGATTTTCCTGAACGTTCTTGTTCGATGAGCTAAAAAGAAAAGCTTGAAACAATATCTTCGTATACTTAGTTTCTTAATTTTGGGAAATCACACACACAATAAATAAACCATTTACATGTATCAATATTATTGTCTATTTCCTCAACCTCCAGAAATGTCTGCCAAATCTAACTTGAGGTTTGTCATCGTACCTGGCAACGGCGGAGGGGAAGTTACTCGCGCCAACTGGTATGGATGGTTGGCAAAGAAACTCGAAGATGCTGGCTTGACTTGCTTGTTAAGAAATATGCCAGATCCTGTTCAGGCGCGAGAGTCTGTTTGGTTGCCGTTTATGGAAAAAGGTATTTTTTTATATATATATATTTGTAAGCGTATTTCATCATCGCAGTTTTCGATAAAACATTCCTTACTTTTTATAGCACATATCGGGTTAAATTGCATAACCTCAGGGTATTCGATATCCCGTGAATCGAATCTCGATTATTTTTAAGCGGACAGTCGATAGCTAGAGTTTGAGGCCTTGTCTTTGCATTTTCGATCTATCCGACGCCAGCGTGTTTGATAATCAGGGCAGATGATGACGTTGTAAAAGAAGTAATTGCTGATGTTGATGACGGTGATGATATTCTGCTGCTGCCAATGCTGATTGGTGGTCAATAATGAAAAATGAGATAATGTGGTTGTTGATAAGACCTATATACATGATTTTACAAAATAAGAGTTTGACCATTTCCACGCCGACCAAACAGGCTATCGGACCGAACCAGACTATCGTCGATCGGAAAGTTGTAAACTAGGCGTATGTGATAAGTATAGTTGAACGCCAGTATGATGGAATGGACCTGGTCAGCAACATGAAGCTGATGGTTTAAGATGTCAAATGATTTCTTTGTCTAAAGCAAGGGAAATGATTTGAGCTTTTGCCCCTAATCGTATGTTTAACCTGTTTATGACCCGTTCAATCATGACAAAGGCCTTTTCTCGCAACATAGAGATGTGGACAAAACGGAAAAAACATTCTGTAACGTGTGTCTCCTTCTTCCATCTTCCATGTAGGCTCTCGTTCCCCATCCCCACTTCTCTCTTTCTCTCTCTCTCTCTCTCTCTCTCTTTCTTTCTCTCTCTCTCTCTTTCTTTCTCTCTCTCTATCTCTCTTTTTCTCTCTCCCACTCTCGCTCTCTCTTTTTCTCTCTCGCTCTCTCTCTCTCTCTCTCTCTCCCTCTCTCTCTCTCTCTCTCTCTTTTCCAAGTCTCCCTCTGATAATTATCAGAGCAGTCCTGTACCTACATCCTTATATCTCTCTCGGACTGTCTTTCTCTTTCTTGATCTACAGAGATACCTCTCCCTGAGCCACACAAGTATATTAATTTATTTCACCTTCTCTCTTCAAACATTTGACAAAATTGAATAGCTTGTGTATTCAAGCGTCGGGCTAACAAGACTATCATAGCAATCAAATCGTGGTCTAAGATAACTGGTGCTAAGCTGGGATTCTGTCTAACCAACACAATCCTTTTGCTTACCCCAAACTGTTATTCTACCATTTTCTTAACTCATTTAACTTTCGATATAGAATCTGTGGAATTATATTAATCTTTCAATTTTTATCTATTTCAATTATTTGTGTGTGTGTGGGTATATACATATATATATATATATATATATATATATATATATATATATATATATATATATAAATATATATATTATATATTAATAAATGTAACGAGTTTCTTTTCTCTATTTCAATGAATTGTATTCCATTATTATATCTGTTTATCTATCATTTTTATTTGTTACATCTATAGATGCATGCTAACTACATCCCTGTAATCGGTGCAGCCTAAATAAAACAATGAAACCAGAAAGAGTCTAAAAGTTAGATCGAAGCAAGATCAAATAGAAGCAGTGTTGACCTTATTCCTCAGAGCTGGGCTGTGACCAGAACACTGTGATTGTTGGTCACAGCTCGGGGGCCGAGGCAGCTATGAGATTTGCCGAAACCAGGAAGGTAAAGTTGGGCCCAGTGTCATTACTGATTGTGTTTGGACAATCTCTAGCTCTGTGTACCGGTGCTTTATGTAATTGTAAATGCGAGGGCAGATCTACGTAAGCGGTTCAATCTGTTCTGGTTTGATTTAGTTTGGTTTAAAATTGTATTTTAAGACCTTAAAAATGAGTGGGTTTTTTGTTTTTAATTTTTTTCCGTTAGAAGAATAACAATGTTGATGCTTTATAAGTCAATTGTAAATTTCGATTGCTTTTATTTACGAAACAACAAAAATGAAAATAACATCTGAGAAGGGCTTAGGGAATGTTTACTAATAAATTCTTGGTACCTATCACCGCTATAATATACATGTTGAATAGCATGGGAATCGAAAAATCTCACATAGTTTAGTCCATGAAGACACTATAATTATTCTTGAATTAACTCTGTTTCCCCTTCAATGGCTCTTTACTGATTTCAGCGAATTTTTTAGCCTATAAATCGATACCTCTCTCATGATAGCCGTGTATACTCTAAGGGTAACAGAGTCTCAAAAAATGCCTTTAAGATAAGCGTAAAGAGGAAAATCGGTAACCTTGAACTATGTTATTGAGACACCTCAGCAAACCGAATAAAACCCAGCAGGTCTCAGAAAACGTGGGGGAGAATGGAGGAGGGGTTAGTTTTAGGAACATTTTTACCAACCCAACCGGAGTCACATGTGCTGATATAGTATTTTTTTTTATAGAAGGAAGTTAATTATAGAAAGGTGGGGTTTTCAGGTCCTAATTTTTCCGCCTGCATTTGACATGTTTTGAGGAGTTAAACGCAGGCAATTAAAAAAACTAGAGGCTTCTTATACAACTGTTTAAGTTAACCCTCGGGTCTTTCGGAGTCAAGGCTCTTGGAGCTCAGAAAATGACACTGTTGCTTCTCTATAGCAAAAAGCCTTAGTGTAAAAAAACACGATTACGAGAGATCATAAAAACATGACTGTGCTTAAATGCAAGAAATATTGACCTGGGAAAAAAAAATTACCGTAAGTTAAAAAAGTTCAAGTCTAAAATAAAATCAGAATCAAAAAGGTGGGAAACTCACCTCTGAGTGGGATAAAAAGGCGAAGCGTTTCTCTCGATTTGTTCAGGAGTAATTTTATTTATACTAAAGCAATGGTAATTAGGCCTATTTTGAGTTTGAAATGCGCACAGGTATTTTTGGAGATGTTTCTGATGAAGAATTATCTACGGAATTGGAGGGGATTTTCTTAAATTTTCTTTCATATGTGCGATGTTTCATAACGCTCAACCCTACTATGCCTCTATAGCATTCCAAACACTCATTAACTGTTAGTTTCCTTGTTTCGAACAGCGATAACTGATGATAAAATGCAAGTAATATTAACAATTTTCCAGTATAAAAATAAATCAAACAAATGAAAGAAATCTTAATGTAGACTTGATCAGTGCTGCATTTTATGAACATAATTTCTGAAAACTTCCCGTTTAAATTTGAACTCTCTAACATCCGACGCAAAAAGTCTTAATCTGTGTGCTTCATCCTCCAGTCCAAAAATATTATAAACGAGAACAGAAGTTTATTCACTATGTGTCATTTCCAGTGCCTCTATGGCAATCTTTGCTCAGGTTCACAGCTTGGTCTTGGTGAGTGCTTGCATGACGGATCTGGGCATGGAGAGCGAGAGAGTGAGCGGCTACTACAGCCGACCTTGGCTCTGGGAGGAGATCAAGGCCAACTGTAAGGTCAAGGTCGCACAATTCGGATCACGTGACGATCCTTTCATCCCCTTCGAGGAGCAAGAGCAGGTCGCTACGGGGCTTGACTCCCAGTTCTTCCAACACACTGACAAGGGCCACTTCATGAACTCGACTTTTCCCGAGCTGTTAAAGTATCTTAAAGATTTGGTAGGCGGGGAAAGATAGAACATGTAAATGGAAACGGGAAGTTAAGAGTAAGATTTTTTTTTTAATGAAATAACCGGGTGACAATTGGTAACGCTAGAACAGATGGAAAGTGGATGTAATGCTGTGGTCGGAATATACTAAAGGTTAGAGAATAAAAATAATATAAAAAGAGAATAAAGCCTACGAAGTACATTGTACAAGCTCAAAGAAAGAGGTGCATGATACGTTAACATGGCACGTTTTCAGACCTTACCATCTGATTTGAGTCAGATTACCTACTTTGATTACCGGCATTTATCCGCCAAACATGTAGCCCTATAAGCCTATAAGTCTGAATGACATGCGCTGATGGAATGTAACATATTTGAAAACTATATCTACCTTCTGGTATCTGTGAACTTTTTTTTTTTAACCGTAGATTACGGTATCATTATAAACTGAAATTTGCAGTGGTACATTTATGTAAAAAAAAAAAAAACGATTTGGATGACTCACAGTGCTGTACACTTTCATCCTGATTAATGATTGAGATTCATTAGGAAAAAAAAGTACGAGATGACTAAATTAAGAAAATCCAAGTTCCGCGTCTGTGCTTTCTTGTGGTGTTTATCCTGTCCATGTTATATACTGTATATACATGTAAGAGTAAAGTGGACTTATCAAGTCGCTTCATTAAGTCTAATCTAATGTTAATTAAAATGTAAACACATAATATATGTTATGCACACAATGCCAAATCGTGAAGACCTTACATAAATTTCATTTTAATTCAAAGCATGGCCATTTCGTTTCATTTTTTACTTGAAATGTCGACATGTCATGCCCAACCATAGATAATAAATCATACAGGTTAATCTATAACTTGAGATTAATGGGAAAAATAATGCGTAATATAGCAATCCATCCTCAGTTGTCCCACTTTCATAAATATTGCTGTTACTGCTGGTTTGAAATAAATACATGTACGATAAAAGAGCTAACTCTGTTTACGCCATGAATTCCCGTCAAAAGTGCTTAAAAAACCTTGCGGGAATTCTCAGATACTCATTCCATTTAATCTCCATGATAAAGCATAATTAAAGGGATATACATGTATGGATTCAGGTTGTACAAAATTACTTGAATATTCTTCTTTAGGTTCTTAGTTTACGTTCTAAACTAAATTCCGCCTAACCCACCTACACTGGTCGATGGAATTGACAGTTTCCCTTACACAGAACATAATGCCCGATAAAAGCTATAGCCTACTGACCTTTCTTTCATCTTTTTTGGAAATATCTTTCGGCAATTTATCCTTGAAAAACAAACATATGGTTTTGAACCAGTAAATATTTGTTCTAAGGGGGAAAGGACAGGATATTCAGAGTTTTGCAAACATGAAGTTATGAAAATGTTAGGGGGAAATTATGTCTCATCAATCTGTTGTTTCAGTCAGAGGATGATCGTCACGTGTCATCGCAAGAGTTCCAAAATAAAACAAGAAAAGGTTGCCTCGAACTCGGAGGGGGTAAGGTGTTTGAATAATTGTATGTAACCATGTACAATACATCATATAACCAGAACATAGTTATGAATCTTGATAATCGAAATCATTGGGCCATTTTAAGTTTCCTGAGAAAGAAAGAGAGAGTGAGAGAGAAAGAGAGAGAGAGAGAGAGAGAGAGAGAGAGAGAGAGAGAGAGAGAGAGAGAGAGAGAGAGAGAGAGAGAGAGAGAGAGAGAGAGAGAGAGAAAGAGAGAGATTCAATAGAGAATCAGAGAAGCAAACTAAAATTTTCTTACATGAATAAAAGAATAAAAAAGTGCAACAGCAGCTTGCATCAGAACTTGTAATTGTATAAGCACAGATGATGAAACGTGTTTAATTTCGGGTGAGTTGTCAAACAAAAAGCTTACACAAGTTTATAAACTATAAGCCTTTTTGGTTAATTCTATTTCACAAATTCATGCATACTTTAACATTGCTTCCCAGATAAGAAGCGTGAGCTCTGTCCAAGCAGAAGCTTTTAAAAGACATTATGTACCTAATGGTGCTATTTTGTACTAGTTGTACGTTTTATGTAATCATTTTTAATCCGAATTGAATTGGAAATCCCTTGAGAGTGGTGTATGCATCAGAGCTTTTGAACTGTTATTGATACAGGTCCTTAGGGCACACATTTGACTGATGTGCGAGCAAAAACTTAAAAAAAAAAAGAGGTTGCATAACTCTGAAAAATTGCATTCCTTTCTGTTGAACCATGCAAATGGACAGTACTAGTATATTAAATGCAAACAGAGTAAAACTAAAGGGCTCAGGTAGAGCATTGGAGTTGGTTTGGGCGATAAACAAAAAGTCCAAGGTTGAACCACTGGCTGAACCATGTTGAGTTGGGGTTCAATCTCAAAGATCTAACCAGCCTGTCCAAAGCTTGACGTAAAGTCACCAGTATCCCAGGACTTCTTTTTTCTTTTACATTAATTGTTTGCAAAAGACTTGTTCTTATTTCAGTACTGAATATACCTTACTGCATCTAAAACAAGTCACACACTGCTTCTTTAGAATTTCTGAATAGTTAGAGCTCCTTAAGATTTTAAGATCTTTGTGCTTCTACTAACATAAACAAAACTAATTCTACCTCTCACCATTTTAAAGTTTTATCCCACCGTGTTACCTTTAAAAGCTTTCACTGGTCTAGTTTTTAATAAATTTATTAATTTTTTAAAACAACTTCATTGCAAATATCAGTTGCAGCAATATTTCAGTACACGTAATGATATCAAATTTATCAAATTAAATCAAAAGATATGTCCAAAAGGATGTAGTGTGTTGGAGCTCTAGGCATTATAAATAATCTAACTTGAGACCTTCGCTAATTATTATTTTTTTATTTAAGACTGACACCGGTTTGACTTTAATTAAACAAAGGTATACTGCAATAACTTTTGCATGAAAAAAAAAAAGGTTCTTTTATGTTTCTCCTGCGAAAGGATCTTTATTACAAACAATCTTAGAAATAAAAATGTTAATGACCAAAGAATGTACCCAACAGGGATCAGAAGATCTTTTCAACTTTTTTAACAACAAATCATTACAGTGAATTCTTTTATAAATATTATGAGTTTAAAATCAAATCATTAACAAGATTTCTTACCTTGAGTTGAAAACATGCATATTTTGTGATGCATTAAAAAAAAAAAAGTTTGATTTAAAAAAAAAAAAAGGAAAACTCAAATAATTCATAGCCGAAAATTAAAATATAAGACTGTTCCTTTGCTTTTTCCTTCACAAGGTCATCATGTATGAACATTCACTTATCATCAAAATAAAACAAGCTTAGTCTAAGCACACCAAAAGTAACTTGATTCAAGAGTTTTAAAAAATGTTAAAAACTCTTTAAAAAAAAAAAAAGAGAAACCAAAACCAAAAACTTGATTCTTCGGATAGTTGGAAAATGTTAAATCTTTCAAGCAAAACTGAAAAGGAGAAACCCGTTGTCCAAAAATATCAGTAAAAGCGATGCTATCGTTCATACATCTTGAGCATTAGTTTCAAATTTTACAATTATTTCTCTCCCCTTTGTAAGATACAGAGGAAGAAAACAATATTTCATGCATTTCAATCGGACTAAGAGAGCCTTATCTAAGAAATTTGAAAAAAAAAAAACAACAAAAAACGATTAAGTAATAAACAAACAATCACATTTCGAAATGAATTTTCATTGTGAAAAAAAGTTGTCTTCTCAGAAAGTTACGGGTATAGTTTCATACAATTTAAAAAAAGTGAAGCAAAAAAGTGCATTGGTCAAAACATGGAAACTACATACATACAAAATGATATATAACCTCTTAGTTTGTAGGTACTCCTCTCCAATAGTTCGAAAGTTCGCAGAAAGGTGAAAAATTACACAGGATTTTATTTGTGCAAGTGACATACTTCAGCCACATTTATTTCAGTCCAATTCAAAAAAGAAAATCTACAAACCAATGTAAAAAGAAATCTTTTATTTTTTAACGCTTTGATGTTTAATAGAAACAAGTTGGTGTGTGTATGAATACATCCAGATTACATTGCCTGTTTAAAAAACACAAAAATAGTCCTATGATGCTTTGCAATTTTGAAACAAAATCCAAGCCAAGCTAGACAAAACAATATTTGAATGTCCTGAGATTTATCAGTTTATGAAATTGCTTAAAAATGACTCACTCCAGTTTGTTTTTCAATTCTAAAAATGTCAGAAATGGAAGAACTGAGCTAGCTGAAAAGTTGCATTGCAAAAACTTTATTCATTAGCTCTGAACTATTCAATTATAATTATATGGTCTACTTAACCCTTCATAATGTGTCATTGCCATTGTTTGCTTACTAAGTTGCATATCTGACTAAATGTAAAGTGAGTGCGAAAGTGTTACATCTCGACCACCAATCTATGATCTATCCCTTCTATTGGGAGTTGAATGAGTGTTGGTGGTAAAATTTGAAGTGAATGGTCTTCTTTCAGTCGTGAACCAAAATAAAGTAAATATCGACTAGCTAAGTTATAATTTTGAAATCTTTGGGATATGAGCTCAAAATTTAAAATATCAGAATGCAAAGAAAAAAAAAAAAAAAAAACCAACAAAAAAACAGCATGCACACCTTACTCTTTCATAGTGCAGAAGCGAAGAAATTCCATAGTTTTTTTTTTAGTTTTGTCACAAAATTTGAAAAGCTGAGAAAACCTGGGCCTTTGAGGGAAATGTAAACAATTCATGTCAAAAGTTTACAAATTTTGCTCGCCAAAGGTGGCTCCTGTCAGGCCAGATAAAAGAGGCAAATATTTAGTAAGATTAACGCACTTAAAAGAAGGCAAAAATTTAAATAATTCCGACTCCACTGTATTACAAATAGCATTTTTAAAGTTAGGGAATTCGATTTATCAATACGGACATGAAAAAAAAATGCTTTTAAAATCCTTCGTGTGCAGAGAATTTAAAGCTTCCAGCAGCTCATCTAAAAGTGAAATGTTCAAAGAGAAAAAGACTCATGTATAATTACATAAACACAGTCAACATGAGAAGGCATGAAAGTAGATGGTACCAGCACACAGATGCATACATTTGAAAATATTGATTCAATTCTACTGTAGAGATGAGGGCACAAAAAATTTATGAACCCAAGAAATCAAATATTTCCACATCATACAAAATTAGGCCTTTTTATAGCCTTGTAAAAGTTTTGACAACCATTTTCCTCTTTTTCCCTTAAGCACAATGAAAGCAATTAACTTGATTCTTGACGCTTTATTTCTATTATTTAAAAAAAATAAACAATAATATATCCATAAAGGAAAACCATACTTGTTTTTCTCATGATGCGATTGGAATGCTCTAGTTAAGCTTGGTTGCTTTAGAACAGCTCAAACAAAGAGCCCTAAGAAGATCTCATATTTTTAGAGCTTTCCTTTATCTAACACTAACAGTTATGATTTGTTTTGTCTTCAAAGAACAGAAAGTTATTGAGTAAGCCAATTTTTACAAATTGAATAAATCTAATCCTCTATTTAACCTAGATAGAAATAATTCTAAAACGTTAAATATCTCCTAATTTTCTCTTTAATGAAAAAAATATCTACATAAAATGGACTAATTTGAAATTTAGATTTAAAAAAACCCGATCACCTTATTAATTCCTATCTCTGGCATAGCAACCCAGCTCTTCATGTAATGGGTACAGCATAAAAACTGTTCAAATAATGTACACTTGGTTGGATCACATATTAGAACATATTCAAACAGTGAAAATTTTAAAAATTAGAACAACAAAAAACACTAATCTACTAAGCCTGTTGCAACTTGAAGGGAAAAAAAAAGAGTTTTGTCCTAATCAATACAAAAAAAAAAATATATACATCCAGAATTCTGCTTCACATGTCATATCTGAAGCTCTACTTTTTCTGATTCAAATTAAGGAATAGTCAATTTCTATGTTTCAACTTTCAAAGCAATGGAATCTAAATTGAGGATAAAAAACAAATTGGTAGGCTTCCTTGAAACAGACTATCTGACATGTGTTAAAACTTTATTTGTTATTTGAAAATCTTAACTTCCTGGGCATAAATTTGAATCAAAACTCTAGTTTTCTAATCTCTTTTGCGGCAACACACAGTAAAGATTTAGAAAAAGAATAAGAATTTGAAACTGAGAAGAAGCTAATTAGGCTCTTCACACATCCAAAACACACAGGTCTGCAAACACAAGAAAAATATATCACATTACAACAAAATTTACTTTACAGAGGAGAATTAGGCTCAGGCATAAAAACCAAGGCAAAAGATTATCTTTGAAGATAATATTTATACAGAACCCTACATTAATTCTGCACTCTCAAGTATCCTGCTGGTTGATTTACTTCCTTGAATTTAGTTTCAAATTAATCTTAAAAAGTTTAAAATTAAACACCCATCACTAGTATTTAAATAATTATTTCTTAAATTTAGGTTCTTCTACCTTCAAATTCAAAATTAAAATAGGTAAAAAAAAATTAGTTGGGATGTATTGGAATCTATAAATTTTCATTTCAGAATGAATGTCAGCTCATAATAGTCAATAGTCATACCAACAATAAGGACACGTCTTTGATAAACATTATTGGTACGTCCTCGACTAAAATTAAGGGGTCCAGTTTTCATCCCCGCATGCTTTGTTTCAATGAAAATTTCTGCAATTTGATGCATTCCAGGTGAAGCTGAAACTGATTTTATCTCACTCTTTTGTACTAATGGCTGCACCTAATTTTTTATTATCAGTTACCTGTGACAGAAGTGAACTTTGTTTTAACAACCATCAATTTGATGCTAGGACACAATCTCAAAGTTTTCCTCGCCAAAGTGATTGTGTACATGTCTCTCATACTCTGCCTGAGGAACTGATATTTCAAACCTTTCGTTACAAACAGGACATGTGCGATCTGATCCCCCAACCCCTATATTAGCAGACCTTTCTTCGCCTGGGGCTTTCATGGTCTCAGGTCCCGCCTCGTCAAAACACTCATACACATGGGCCTGGAAATCTTCCATTGGGACATGGCTGAAATCTTGTCCACACACAGGACAGGCCCTATCTGAGTGGACCCGCGGGCCAGAAGGATCCAATGGTTGGGCCTGTCCTTGTTGAGATGAATTGCTGTACACAGCTTGCTGGTTGCCCAAGGGAGGTGAAACATTTGTTGGGTACTGTAATTTTTCCTGCGGCAATTGAATTCCATGGGAGGGAGGAGCTTGGGCAGTAAAAGTCAAGTGCTGTGAAATCGGAGCTTGCAGTGATCCAACTACAAAAGGAATTTGTTGAGTTTGCATCAACTGTGGATTCTGTTTGTAAATCACATTGCCTCCTCCCATCATATGTTTGTTGAGAACATGCATGCCATCTCGATCAGATGTGACAGCTGTAGAGGCAGTCTGATAGGTAGAAAGAGGTGAAGGTGACGAAGTACTTTTTTGGTGTGGTGGTGGAGGCTGTGGGGAAAAGACTGAGCTGGAGACTGGCAAACGTTGCTGATGATAACCACTCATGGCTTGATGCTGGAAGTTTGTGTCAACTGCCACTGGATGTGTACTACAACCTTCATCTATCTCAGCCTCAAACTGAAACTGGGGCTGAGCATGTCTTGGCAATTGCTGAGCAGAGGACGATGCTCCACACCCAACCATTCCTGTCATCAAGGGAAATCTAGAAGGAAGCAGTTCTGGGGTGGGCACACTGCCAGTAACTAAAGTGGTGGTCGCTGCAGGGTTCAATGGGGAAACAGATTTACCACCTAGAGCTGCCAATAGGTCCTGGATTGATGCTTCCTTGGGAAGAGCCCCAGAGGAAACATGTGCGCTACTGCTGCGGCTGATGGAGGGTCGAACAAGGCCACTGTTTACACCAATGACCTCTGATCTACTGAGTGGTCTTGTCCCAGAGGAAGTAGGCACAGCAGCAGCAGCAGCAGTGTGAAAGTCAGAACGACAAGAGGCAATTACCTGTGACTGTGACTTGCTGCCTGAAGCTGTTGGGTTGAGAACACCCAGTGCAAATTTGTCACTTGAGGCTGTTTTAAATTTACTTTCTGAACTCTGATTGAAATTATTTTGAGGTGCTGTTAAGAAATAGCTGGGATTGTCCACAGCATCTATCCCATTCTCACCCTGTTTACCCTCAGAATCCATTCTATCACCACTCACTCCAGGAATGGGTTTTGAGTCTACGAGTTTAAACTTTTGCATCATATTACCTAAACTATTAACTGTTTCGTCATCTTGCACAGCCTGGTTGGATCTTGAGGAGGCATTCATGTTACTGGGACCTCCCAAATTGTTGTTTAATGTAACTGTTGTTGTCGAGGGCACCGCAGTAGTGGTAGAACTGGGTAAATCTTTAATACCATCTACAGACCACTCTGAGTTGTCTAATGTAACAACAGCTCCTTTAACTGCGGGCCTTCTCACACTCCTTGCCAAAGAGGCAGTGGCAGCCCGAGATGCTGATGAGCTGGAAGTAACTGGGAAAGACTGAGCTTTGATTGACCCTGACATTATAGATAATGCTTGGCTTGCCTTGTCTTGCAAAGGGCCTGGCAAAACAATAAAAGCAAAACTTTGTTACAACAGGATTCCATTTTGACGCCAGATAAGATAAGATGATTTATTTATTTAATGTTACCAGAATGTTTGGCTCGATCATGACTTAAAAAAACAAACTCATTGAAAATTTTTATTACAGAATTATTGCTGGCTTTTGACATCCTATCCGAATTGAGAGTTTTCAGATTTAATATGCAAAAAGTATCCTTTCACCATAATAAAAACCAATAGGTTGCTTGCACATGGATATACACAGAAAGTGTAAAATGAACAAGCTGACTTTTGATACTGAAATGAGAGCTATTTTTGTGTTCATTTAATACAGTTTTTACACTGCAATAATAATAACAAGAACTAATACAAGTGCCATACCAAAACATTTCCTTTTTAAAATCTTAATGTATCAAGCAAAAGACATATTCAATTATTGTAAAGCACATTTAATTTAATTTGGTTATAAGGCCATATTTAAATTTTTCACACAATTTGAAAGACCTGTGAGAAAATGATTATTTTCAAAAATTAATATCTATTCATTTTATAGTAACTGAAAGAAACTAAAGTTTAGACATTTCCCTCATAAGTTTGACAATTTCTGTCAAAACTAAACATGATAGACAGATATAATAAGTGAATCTGATACAAGCACGAATTTTGATATAATGAGGCTTTAGCACCATATAGAATACGTTTTCTACCTTTGAAGAAAGTGAAAAAATTACAGCCATAGTGGTTCCACATCTAGGGATATTCAATTTTGAGGGAATTTATCGAATCACCAATGGCTGTCTTAAATGACTCTATTTCAGAAATCATTAATAGTAACGTGTTCAAATTGCCCCAATGGCTTAACACACAGAGCTTCAACCAAACAGAACTTACGCAGACTACACAGTTTAGCATGCTGCTCCTGCACTGTAGCTTTAAGCGTATCAACCACCTTATGGAGGTAATCAAGCTCCTGGCTACAGCCTGCCACTGAGGTACTTCCTCCGCTGTTTCCCAGACTGGAAGGCTGACGAGAACTTAGAATAGCAGCATTTTCTTTCAAAGACTGGTTCTCCCTGTTCAATCGCTGGACAGACTCCTGAGGGGGGGGAAGGGAGGAGAGAATACGCATATATAAATTATCATACTCATGATTATTAAACATTTAAATATTAACCAAGTCAGAAACTAAAGGATCTAGGTATAAATTTTTTCTAGAGTAAGATGTCAGTAACTATGAGGAAAAGATATGATAAGTAAGTTTTTGAGCCTTAGCTTTTTCTAGATATAAGGCATAAAAAGCTTCTGTCCTGAAATGTTGGTAAAAAGTAAAATGAACACCTAAGTATGCTTGTTCCTCCACACAACCCTAAAACGAACAGCTGATTCCTAAAGAGGGTTGTCAAGTCAGTATGGCACCTTAAGAGTGCTGATTTCAGCCTTCTGCTTCTCCAGCATTGCATTGAGGATGGCCATTTTCTCAGCTCCTCTTGCCGATGTAACAGCAGACAACTGATGCTGTAGGTTTGTTGCCCGACGATCTGAGTCAGCCAGGAGAGCTGTGAAAGAAGCCACTTGTTGGAAGGCTGAATCCCGCTCTCTCTGTGCTGTGCTTAAACTGAATGATCAAAAAAAAAAAAAATAATAAATAAAATAAATTACAAGAAAGACTTTGGGTTATAGGTTGACTAACCGACATTCTACATGCTAAAGCAACTTTAAACTATGATACCAGGAATTAATTAACCAAACAAAAATATATTAACAAATCAAGTCTACAAGAACAAAAAACAAAAAAGAGAGAAAAAAAATCCTTTCCAAAAACAGAAGCAAAAAAAAAAAAATCTATGCCAGTTTGATAAGTAAATGTCCCAGCATACCATCTTCACTGTAAACAAAATTTGTTTTATTCAAGTCCCACCAGAAAAATAGTAAAATAACATTAGGAAGTTCCACACCCATTTCATCTGGACTTTAAAAACTTGAATGAGTGGATATGACAGAGCAACACATCCCATAACGAATTTTTTTTGTCTTGATAACTCTCTATAAAAATAAAAATAACAAGTCTTATTTAAGCTTCACTTCAGATGGTTTACCATCCTTACCACTAGGATATTTATTTCTCACTCACTAAGGAATAATTAAAAAAAATAATTCACGACACAATACTCATCATCACAGCTGCTCTTTTTCTAATGGCCTTAGCTTTCATTACTATTTCACGTACCTAGCTTCAGTTTCATGAAGCTTAGCTTTCAACATGGTAAGGTCACGACCCAGACGCCTGATATGCCCGTCCTTCACACTTTCCAAGAGGCCATCAGATGAGGGAGCTGCAGGG
The DNA here is from genome assembly GCA_033675545.1 of Elysia crispata. Classification (NCBI taxonomy): domain Eukaryota; kingdom Metazoa; phylum Mollusca; class Gastropoda; family Plakobranchidae; genus Elysia; species Elysia crispata. The sequence goes on along the minus strand of JAWDGP010004246.1, from coordinate 224,643 downwards.
AGACCTGCCGGGAGATGAAAAATCATATGATACCCTATGTGAATCTTATGTTCTCTATACGTTAGGCCATCTGAAAACTCATATAGAGGATATGTAACTTAAGTTGTAGAAAGCAAACGATCTCACTCTATCCTTTGATTCCTGTGTAAAGGCATAACACAGCGGTGTAAAAAATTACAATACATCATATGAATGTTATTTTTCCAATTCAAGTTTATAGGAATAGCTGGAAATTTTCCTTTTTTGTTCATGTCCACAAATAAGATATAAATACCTACAATAATGATTTATGACAGGACATTTCTTTCCCCCTATAATTTTTCAAAGTCCTGACACAAATAACAAATGGCAATAAACAAACTAATTAATGCCTTGCACCTGATCGTAATGGATCACCCTATCCTTTCCACATGCAATTTTTTTCTTTATACTCTGTGAGGAGATTGTATTTTAAGATGTTCAAACATATAGGTGATTAGAATTGGGTACCAGTCAATTCATTGTTATATGAGCAGCTCCTCCAGTCTTTTATTTTAATTTAACGCAGCAAAAAAAAAATCATTAACATAATTATGTTCATCATGAACTAAATTTTCAAAATAATCTATCCCTGATAATATGACACAATGTCTTTCCTAACACAAACACAACAATCTCCATGGCCTGGAGGAGAAATATGGGAATTCAGCCAATCACGACAGGACAAACTTCTAAATTGTCTCAATGAGTTCCTGCAGATCTCGAGGAAAATGCTGCAGCACATAAAATTGCAGGCTTTTCAACATCTTTGTAAACATTATTGCATCGAGTCTGATCATACTTGAGGTGAGTCTTGATAATCTTAAAGAATTTAATATGCCAACTCTTGGCTTTTGAAATCCACACCAAAGGTCTTTTCAATCAGTACAAAAAATGCTGATATCAAGGACTAAGTTGTCACTGACCATCTGGTGTAAGAGAGGGTCCATTCCCTTGGTCAAAATCTCCTCCATTCAAAATCAGCTGACGCTGGTTCAAAACCTTGATGATGTGCTGGAGTTGCTCTTCATTCCTCTTTCTCTCCTCTAGCTCCTGAACAAGGCTTCGGACATGCTGGTTTGAAGTATAAATATTCTTCGTGATTAAAAAAAAAATTACATAAAAAAATAAAAAACAGCAACCATAAAGCAAACAAGTTCTTTGAATTTATGAGGGAGTTAATTGATTTCTCAACTGTATATAAATTCATAATGAAGTTTCAAACATCTGAGATTTGCAACATTTTAACAAAAAAAAACCAACTGATATGTTGAAAATGAAAATAAGATGAAATAACAAAAGCCCTTAATTAAAAGGCTTTGTTACCCATAGGTTAAATAAAAAAAAAAACAGAAGAAGAGATGTATCACGTAGTTATGAACAAAAAAAAACAAAATATCCACCTGTTGATGGTCCTGCCATGATATAGGACTACTAGGAGAGAGGGGAGAGTCTCCACCATTCATCTGGCGGCTCCGCAACTGATCAAATGATGACTGCTTAGTTGAGTTGATTGGCATGACATTGTCACTGGCACAAAAATTCTCATAGGCAGCCATTCCAGTGGCTAGCTGGTGCTATCATTTAGTTTAGATGGGCCGAGCAGAAGGCGAAAAGAGAGAAAAAGAAACATGAGGTTTTCTCAAATATTTTCTTAAGATACTCTTGATCAGAAAGATTCTCAGATAATTTATTGGCATTCACTTCAACTTCATCCTACAACGCAACTAGCTTGCAGTCTCACTAGTCCTGCAAATGCAATTCAAAGTTGGTACATATAACAGTAGAAGGAGAAAACAAATAAAGGTTTTACTAGTAATAGTGGTATCACATAGATTATTATATAAGCAGCAAAAGTGAGAAAAAAACACAATATAATTTGTCTGGCAAAGATGAATAAAAATCTTATACTTAAAACACATTTATAAAAGTACTCTGTACTGATTCTTGATGATTTTTTATATGACACTGCAAACAGTTATGATCCTTTGTGAAAGTAAGAATAAAAAAATCAGACATGACTTGTCCTGTAGAGTATGGACCTTGCAAATTCTAGCTAATTTTGCGAAACTTAAATCTTATCCTTTTAAACATTCCATATCATGTAGGTTTAAAAAATAAATGCGCAACTAAGAATTCCCAGATGGCAGCCCAGCACTTCTTGCTAAAATTCAAAGCATTCTAAGCATTAAGGATGTTAATAATAGATTAAGAGATTAAGAGATTAAAGAACTAGCTTATTTCTTTTATTTTAGCGTTCCCAGTGATTTTTCTCTGTAGTTCAAAAAGTAAAGACATTGTTTTCTTTCAGTAATTCTTTTAACCCTTCAAACTTTCATATCATATTTTGCAACCCCTGATACTCCCATTTTTCTAGTAAAAAATAATATTGTTCTATTTATATTGTAAAATTTCGATAATTTGACACTTCTTATCAATGGCGTGTACAATTTTCCGCCCCAGATTGCAGACACTCTTTATCTAAGGTGATAAACTGTGAGACTTTATTGACTACGTACAATTTATTGACTTTAACTTAGTTTTAAGTAAAGTCACTCCTTCATTTGACTTAAAGACCTTAAATTAATAAAAGAGTTGACAACTCTTGGGTTGCCATGGGACTTGACATGTCAAACTCAAAGATTACCAACCACATTAATTTATTTTGCAATACAGATAGCAGTAAAATTATAAGCAAGATACTAATTAATATCTTTAGAGGAAGTTATTCAAACATCTCTTTGGTCTAAAAAGTCATTAAAATAGATTCTGAAAAAAAAAATAATACAAAAACGTAGTTTAACTTCCTTACATTATTTGTGGAAGAGTTAAGCTCTGACATTTTTTTCATCAGCAGCACTTTATAATCCAAATGTGCACTTTTGAGAGGTGGTGTGTGTAGACTTTGCCATTGGTGGGCCGCATCATAATGTTTACTAGGCATGGAAAGCGTATCCGACTTCTGGCACAGTTGATGGTGGCGTGGTTTTAAAGGCTGAGATTAAGAAATGAAAGTTGGTTAAGATACAGTTTCCTAGAAACCAGCTCTATAATGATATTATCGATCTACAAGTTCAAATCAAAGACATTTGTAATAGACGTTCACAAGTGAAAGTGGGTCGTATTTATAACAAAAAGATTGGATGAAGTAAATGAAATTCCTTACTTTTTTCAAAGTTGTTCCTCAAAAATTTTTACGCATTATACATGTAGTTGTACGTGCTCTAATTCTTGTCTTTTTGATAAATTAGGTCTAGATCTAGATAAAATCAAAAGGCTACTCCAGATCTAGATCTAGATCTAGGCCTATTCCGAGATTATAGAGGTCTAGATCAGACTTTATTCAAATTTAAGTTTCACATGATAGATTATTACAACCATACTGAGTCTTCTAAGCTCTATTTTGCCTTCTCATGTTTAATGCGACGGTGACTTTCTTTCAAAAGGATTAATTTGTGATGAATCAGTAGGCCTACTCGTGGATTCCCACTCGAAGTAGCCTGATGACGTAAATGGAAATGGAAGGGCAATTATTTAAAACGTAAACAAACAGAAGCTATGAACTTATAAGTAACGTTAATCTCGTCCATGGCAAAACGAAACCGCTCGATGATTCAGTTTTAAAAAAAAATTAAAAATATAACTCGAAGTTTTACCAAACCAATCCATCCTTGTCTATTATAGAAGGTGAAAACGAAAGGTTTGAGTATCGAAAGGTCCTTGTCGTTATCAATCCATCGACATTTGAGCCGCCATGTTACCGTGCCTTCGTACTTCCGGCCTCCTTTTCCCTATAATTTTTTTTCTCTTTATGCTCTATGAATTTAAGTTTAACCCATTTCGTCTAGCCTATGCAGAGAGTGAGACTACAATTAATAATATCTAACCATGACTAGCCCAGGGCGGTGTGTCAATACCAGGACTACGTAGGCAGCAAGTACACTCTCTACAGCAATATAAATGTGTCAAGGGTTATGAAAGTCTATCAATTATAAAGATATTGTGCATCCCTTATGTCCAGGATCCAGGTTCCTTGTTTAGAATAATGAAGATCACAATGATGATGATGATTAATATGATGATGATGATGAATATGATAGTGATAATGATAATGATGATGATGATGATGATGATGATGATGATGATGATGATGATGATATGGTAATGGTGGTGGTGGTGGAGATGTTAATGATCGTATTGGTAGGACCATGATCGTGATGATATAATTGATAAGGTTTCATAGCCATAATCGTCGACATCATAGGCCTATTATCTTTATCTTCAAAAACAAAACAAGAGCAAGGGTAAATCAATTAAAAAAGATAACGATAATAATACTAACAAGCATCGCCATCAGCAGTAGCACCAGTAGTAGAGGTAGTGGTAGTAGTAGTAGTAGTAGTAGTAGCAGCAGCAGCAGCAGCAGCAGCAGTAGTAGTAGTAGTAGTAGCAGCAGCAGCAGCAGCAGCAGCAGTAGTAGCAGCAGCAGCAGCAGCAGCAGTAGTAGTAGTAGTAGTAGTAGTAGTAGTAGTAGTAGTAGTAGTAGTAGTAGTAGTAGTAGTAGTAGTAGTAGTAGTAGTAGTAGTAGTAGTAGTAGTAGTAGTAGTAGTAGTATAGTAGTAGTTGCAGAAGTAGTAGTAGTAGTAGTAGTAGTAGTAGTAGTAGTAGTAGTAGTAGCAGCAGCAGCAGCAGTAGTAGTAGTTAGTAGCAGTAGCAGCAGCTTGGCGACAAGACTCTAGTGCCCACGTCAGGGCGGACCCGAAACCAGTATCTAGTGGGTGTAGACCAAGAATCCAACCCAAAATGACATCACTCTAAAAAGTATCTCTGTCGTCAAAGCCCTTGACTTTTAAGGATGAATGAATTATGAAACTAACCAACTTTGAAATGCCTAGTTGTGAGCGATTTACTTCTATGGGCCAATGAGAACAGTTAAGTTTACACACCCCTTGACTCTCGGCTTTGCTTGCATAGGTAGACCGCGTCACAAGCTCAATAATATTTGACGCAATAGGGGGATTCCCCTTTTCCCTTGGCGACAAGACACTAGTGCCCACGCCAGGGCGGACCCGAAACCAGTATCTAGTGGGTGTAGACCTTGCAAAGATCATAGTTAAAATACAAAACAAAACAACAGCCACAGCAATAAAAAAATAAAAGAACATAAAAAAGGAAAAAGAAAAAACAAAAACATGTACTGTAGGTTTACAGCCGCTCGCTCGACGTTATAGGGAATTAATTTGCTGCGTAATGTCATTAAGAAAACCCGATTTCGGATTTTCTGGTGAAAGGAAAAACTACTTCTACTACTACTGCTACTACTACTACTACTACTACTACTACTGCTACTGCTACTGCTACTGCTACTGCTACTACTACTACTACTACTACTACTACTACTACTACTACTACTACTACTACTACTACTGCGACTACTACGACAATGATGGGGCTAAAACAACCTGGCAACAATACCAAAACAAACATAAAAGAAAAGGTAATGCATTTAGCAGGAGAGTTTTTTCTTTCATTTGTTCCTAAAGGCGGACAGATCAGCTAAATAACTAGTGTCAACCAGTTTAAAGTAGGTGCTCCAACTAATGTTAACCAGTTTATGGAGGTCCTCCAACCAATGTCAACCAGTTTATGGAGGTCCTCCAACCAATGTCGACCAGTTTTGGAGGTCCTCAAATCAGGCAGTGCCTATCATTTGACTGAGGCCCGGAGGACATTCACCGAAACTTATTAAAGAATTCCAGTCTTTAAAATACAAGAGGCAAATTTGTCCTTCGGAAGACGAAGAAGAAAAGGAGGAACCTTAAATTTTCACCTTATCTTTTTACTACTGAAGCAGCAAAGACAATTTTTTGACATTTTTATTCTCTAATTAACTTAATTATAGGTAATATGTTGCCTATGGTTAAGTAGGTTGGATTTCAAAATATTTCAATTTTCTACAGGATAAATCCTTGAGTCATCAAAGAGAAGTAAACACTCAGATTTATGATATTTGAGATTGGCTTATTACCTGTACCGTGATGTAAACTTAGCACTTGAGCTTAGATCTTTTAAAATAAATTTTCATGCTTAACTGGTGACCCTCCTTCATATTATGTTCAAACTTCGACATTAATATTTGGTCAACTTTTATTACTAGGTAGAACAAGTTCAGATATATTAATAGAACTGACATCATTCTGTTGTAATTTTCTAATAATACAATCATGACGTCATCATTTAACATTTAAAAGGTATGGATTGTCTGCACCTCTGTGTGTACATCATCTTGGAAGAGATGGTTCTTCCCGAAAAATAAATAATCGTCCTCTTTATTAATGCTAAAGCTTTTCTTTTTTTTTTTTGTGACGCTGTTTGTATTAGTGTGTACTAAATCTTTTTTTTTTTAAGTTTCACCCTGCCCTGCCCTCTCTCTCCCACAAAAAGTCTTCGTTTTTCTCTTCTTATGAATCACCCCCTCTGAGGAGATACACAACTTCTTCCCTCTCTGCATTTCTATCTGTTTATCTCGCAGTCCTTTCTCTCTCTCTCTCTCTCTCTCTCTCTCTCTCTCTCTCTCTCTCTCTCTCTCTCTCTCTCTCTCTCTATCTCTTCATTTGCTCTCGCATCTGTCCGTCTGTTTTTCTCACTCTCCCTCTCTCTCACTTGAAAGAATAAGAAATCAATGGGATAAAGAGGTGTTACAGGTGGAAAGATAGATAGATAGAGAGAGAGTGTGTGTGTGAGAGAACAATAGACCGATAGGTAGTGAGAGTGAAAGAAAGAACGAAAGACAAAAATAAAAAAAAAACGCAAAGAGTGCGAAGAGGGAGGGGAGCGACAAAAAGACACAGAAAGATAGATAAAAACAGTGAGAGGAACACACAATGCACAGAGAGAGAGAGAGAGAGAGAGAGAGAGAGAGAGAGAGAGAGAGAGAGAGAGAGAGAGAGAGAGAGAGAGAGAGAGAGAGAGAGAGAGAGAGAGAGAGAGAGAGAGAGAGAATATAATTCTTTTGGCAGACATCACAAAAATGCTTTGATGAAATACTAATCTTTGTTTTCTTGAGTTCAAAAGCAGCAAAATTATTATTAGCAACGATTAATATTCAATTAAAATAGACTTCATATATCCAATTTACTAGATCGCTCTTTAGAGAACATTACGTACATGCGTTTTGGTAAGTGTATTAACTTTGGAGTTTTGAAGATCATTCTATATATCTAGTTCTGGCTTAGGTTCGTGGCAGCGAGCACAGGTCTTACACGGCAACAATGCAATTGGAAGACTTACAAAGAAACAATTAATTAAGATAGATTTTAGACAACCTTTTTTCTTATATAATCGCAATAGTAAACACAAAATAAGTAGACTAATTCCTTTCTATGAGGAGTTCAATAAACTTTAATTATGCAGCATGGCCAAGGAGCAGTAGGAATAACCAAAGCATATCTCAGTAGGAATAACCAAGGCATATCTCAGTAGGAATAACCAAAGCATATCTCAGTAGGAATAACCAAAGCATATCTCAGTAGGAATAACCAAAACACATCTCAGTAAGAACAACCAAAACATATGTCAGTAGGAATAACCAAAACAGATCTCAGTAGGAATAACCAAAACATATCTCAAAACATATCTCAGAAGGAATAACCAAAACACATCTTAGTAGGAATAACCAAAACATATCTCAATAGGAATAACCAAAACAGATCTCAGTAGGAATAACCAAAACATATCTCAGAAGGAATAACCAAGACACATCTCAGTAAGAATAACCAAAACACATCTCAGTAGGAATAACCAAAACAGATCTCCGCGACGTTTATGATTTAATGCTTTTGGCACTGGTTATGGTCAATCGTTCAATTTTTATGCATTTATTAAGCACCGGCTCCACGCATTAGATTAAGATAGTCGGATTGTTATTTATATCTAATTGACGATGCTGTGCGTCATAAGATTGCGCGAACGTTATTTGATGTTTACAATTATAGGCCGAATTTATTAAAGGTAGATAAGAAGGAACTTGACGATGCATCATAGTTAATGCAAAAATATAGATAAAAATGAATGAAAAAAGAAAAACCCTTTGATTTATCTTCGGAAAGCATTTTAACGTTTGTTAACACGGGCTTTAAAAAAATTCACAGCTTTGCGCCTAAATCAAATAAAATGGTGAATTTTGCATTAGCTGAAAAACATAAGAAATTTTATAAATTGGACGAGCAAAATAAAATTGTAAGAGGAAAATCATGAAAAGCTTTAAAAAATTTAAAAACAAAAAATTACCTAATTTAAGTCGATCATGAAGGTAAGAGTGTAGGCGGTAGTTCTGAATTTTAACCCCACACCCCTTTTCCACTCCCCTCCCACCGATTTCCAATACCAAAAGTCTTTTGCAACTGTAGTTCCCCTCTTCTCAATCCTCCAATCAAAACTGACTACTGTTTACTTCCGGATATATAGCCGCCCAAAAATCTCACAGTCTCACGTTTGGTGGGGAAATAATAAATTATGAGGTCATCATGAAAAATTATTTTTCCGTAGTTTTTAAGCAATTCTAATCTATCCTTGAGCAAAATTCTGTTTCGATTGTTTGTGCTGACACCAGGATATAGGATTTTTGGAGAAAAAAAGGATAGGTGAAGAAGGTAATCGATTCACGGTATTTTGAACTTATTATTGTGCCACATTGAGATCGGCGAATTCGAGGCTAAAATTACATCCGTATGGTTTCGTTGTACTGTCACAAAACAAAGAGACCTAAATTTACTGCATAGAAAAATCAATCACAAACTTAGATCTATCTTGCGACCGACATTGAGATCGGCGAATTCGAGGCTAAAATTACATCCGTATGGTTTCGTTGTACTGTCACAAAATAAAGAGACCTAAATTTACTGTATAGAAAAATCAATCACAAACTTAGATCTATCTTGCGACCGACAAATTTACAATCACTTGCATTTTAGGATCTTTAGGTCTAGCTCCTTCTGCTCCAGTCTCTATCTTTCTTTTACTGCTTCTTTTATTTTCAACACTATATTCACTGTGCAATAAACTGGGAGGGCAAGTTAGCAAAATCCCGCAAAACATTCTATCTATAAACGTTCCACGTTTCGATATATTGGTTTAATCCACTTCAAACCTTATGCGGTTGTTCGTCAGGGACAATTCTTTTATGGCGCACTTGATACTTACGACGTTAAGAAATCAAACACGTAAATTCAATAAACAAAACTTACAGAGAAATAAGACCCGCTCCCCCTCCTTTTCCCCTTTACAAAAAGAACAGATAATGAAAAACCTAAGTTCGAATAATGGTAGTCCAGATTTCATTGGAAAGCGTCGATATGCTTGACAAACGTCAAAGAATTATTTAAACACCTAACATGAACTCGCAAAACACAAAGAAGGAAAAAGAAAAAAAAAAAGAAAAAAACAAACCCAAAACTAAATCTCCTGATCTAACTTTTGATGAAAAGTGAATAATTAAACACTTTATGGAAATAATTAAAGTCCAGATTACATTGAAAAAATACCATTAAAACCTCTAAAAATAATTTAAAAAATTACTACTACTACTACTGCTACTGCTTCTACTGCTACTGCTACTACTACTACTACTACTACTACTACTACTACTACTACTACTACTACTACTACTACTACTACTACTACTACTACTACTACTACTACTACTACTACTACTACTACTACTACTACTACTACTACTACTACTACTACTACTACTACTACCACTATACTACTACTACCACCACCACCACCACCACCACCACCGAATGCGGCATTGAGTCTCATAGTAAAGTGAAATGGAGACCGAGAATTACAATGTATTCGAATGCCTCTTTCAGTAGAACTAAGCTTGAAAAGACATCACACGTCAATAGTGTGTGGTTCCAGGTTATTTACTCCGCTTATTAAAAAAAATAATAAAAATTAAACACTGCCAATACACACACAAAAAAATTCAAAAAAAAAAAAACCAAACCGAAATAAACAAACAAGTAGAAACCAACGAAGGAAAACGGACTTTCCTCGTCTATGAAAGATACCGATGACCCATGCATGTAAGAATTTGGCTGTGACGTCACAATGCGCTATTGGTGATTAACGAAAGCAAATGATCAATGCTTAACAATAACTTTACTGTACAGTGGGGAACACTGCATGATCAAACAACACGACTCGACTGTCAACATAAAACTTCCCTTTTCCGCACTTTGAACCAAACCCTGCACTCTAAGCTTTATGACAAAGAACAAGGAGACAACGCTAGCAAGAAAAGGTTAAACATAGACATATGAGATGGCATAAGCGACAGTTAAAGGATAAAAGAGAAGCATCGATAACAAAATAATCATGGTTTATAGGCTATAAAAAAATTTGGAATGTAATTTAAAACAGAAAAAACAATGCCAAGAAACGCGTGGGTTTTTCTTAATTACTTCGCGAAGAGTCATGTCAACTCGAGTCTATGAAACTGAATGTGTGCTGATACTTATTAAAAAAAAAAAAGAATGTTCTTACTGTTTATACTTTTTGATCTATTGGTTCCGACTTTCAGCCACCACGATTGATCAAAATACAGACAGGAAATACCACAACATGATTAACGCGTAAATCTACGTTACAGAATGGATACAGTTTAAGTTCCGCGCCAGATAAGCTCGAAAAGTTAAAAAAAAGACAACAACAACAACAACAACAACAACAAAACAAAAACAAAGAAAAAACAATAGAAAAAAAAAACAAAACAAAATATAAAACATCATCATATTAGCATGAATCATTGGGCAGCCCTGAATTCCAACAAGGAAGTACACCTGTAGATAATTTTCGCTCATACCTAGCTTTATAATGACCGATTAAACACAAAATTAAATACATGTAGATAGAGAGAAAGTACAAAAACAACTGTTTACGATAGTTTGTGATCACGTTTTAACATTCATGATTGTATGATGTTCTATTTTTGACTCTAAGATAATCTTTATCACGAGTTAATGAACAAAAAGAAATTCCTTGTGACATCTCATTAATTTTGCATTTAACCTAGGCGACGCCCGTTTGCTTCAATTCTCTTTATCATATTGGTGCAAGATTGTAAATATTAAAAAGAAAGAAAGGACAAATAATAGCAACAATTAAACCAGGCTCAATTCTTTTATATCATTGTTGGAAGAGCTCTTCCACAACAGATGATCTAAGACATCTCTCAATTCTTGTATTTATCTGCCTATTTCTCTGTCTGTCTGTCTGCATATCTGTTTCGCTCTCTCTCTGTCTTTCTGTCTATCTATCTGTCTGTCTGTCTGTCTGTCTGTCTGTCTCTCTCACTCTCTCTCTCTCTCTCTCTCTCTCTCTCTCTGTCTCTCTCTTTCGATGAACCAATCAGTTTCAGATTGTTTGAAACAACCCGCCTTACAAAGCTTTACACCTCCTGGACAATTTTAATTAATATACATATATCTATCTATCTATCGATCTACCTACCTACCTACCTACCTATCTATCTATCTATCTATCTATCTATCTATCTATCTATCTATCTATCTATCTATCTATCTATCTATCTATATATATATATATATATATATATATATATATATATATATATATATGTAATATATATTTCGGAACTTAACGATAATTCGTAATTCTTACCGAAAGCGCCTCTTTAAGGCAACAAACAAATTTTTTTCCGTGAATCACAGCCGACCATTTGCTGGTAATGGTTAACATAAGAAGCATTTTTCAAATACTTTAACTTCCATTGAAAAATAAACGTTCGATACTTTTTTTTTCACATACCTATACTACTATCTTGCCTCTTTTTTTTTTTTTTTTTTGATATTATCTAAATTCTCCATGCTATCTAGCTTCAATGATATTCCCTAAATTCTCCCTGCTCTGTAGCTCCAGTGATATTCTCTAAATTCCCCCTTCTATCTAGCTCCAATGATATTCTCTAAATTCCCCCTTCTATCTAGCTCCAGTGATATTATCTAAATTCCCCCTTCTATCTAGCTCCAGTGATATTCTCTAAATTCCCCCTTCTATCTAGCTCCAGTGATATTATCTTAATTCCCCCTTCTATCTAGCTCCAATGATATTCTCTAAATTCCCCCTTCTATCTAGCTCCAGTGATATTCTCTAAATTCCCCCTTCTATCTAGCTCCAATGATATTCTCTTAATTCCCCCTTCTATCTAGCTCCAGTGATATTATCTAAATTCCCCCTTCTATCTAGCTCCAGTGATATTATATAAATTCTCCCTTCTATCTAGCTCCAGTGATATTATCTAAATTCTCCCTTCTATCTAGCTCCAGTGATATTATCTAAATTCTCCCTTCTATCTAGCTCCAGTGATATTATCTAAATTCTCCCTTCTATCTAGCTCCAGTGATATTATCTAAATTCTCCCTTCTATCTAGCTCCAGTGATATTATCTAAATTCTCCCTTCTATCTAGCTCCAGTGATATTATCTAAATTCCCCCTTCTATCTAGCTCCAGTGATATTCTCTAAATTCTCCCTGCTCTGTAGCTCCAGTGATATTCTCTAAATTCCCCCTTCTATCTAGCTCCAGTGATATTATCTAAATTCCCCCTTCTATCTAGCTCCAATGATATTCTCTTAATTCCCCCTTCTATCTAGCTCCAGTGATATTATCTAAATTCCCCCTTCTATCTAGCTCCAGTGATATTATCTAAATTCTCCCTTCTATCTAGCTCCAGTGATATTATCTAAATTCCCCCTTCTATCTAGCTCCAGTGATATTATCTAAATTCTCCCTTCTATCTAGCTCCAGTGATATTATCTAAATTCTCCCTTCTATCTAGCTCCAGTGATATTATCTAAATTCTCCCTGCTATCTAGCTCCAGTGATATTCTCTAAATTCCCCCTTCTATCTAGCTCCAGTGATATTATCTAAATTCCCCCTTCTATCTAGCTCCAATGATATTCTCTAAATTCTCCCTTCTATCTAGCTCCAATGATATTCTCTAAATTCCCCCTTCTATCTAGCTCCAATGATATTCTCTAAATTCCCCCTTCTATCTAGCTCCAGTGATATTCTCTAAATTCCCCCTTCTATCTAGCTCCAGTGATATTATCTAAATTCCCCCTGCTATCTAGCTCCAGTGATATTATCTAAATTCTCCCTGCTATCTAGCTCCAATGATATTCTCTAAATTCCCCCTTCTATCTAGCTCCAGTGATATTATCTAAATTCTCCCTGCTATCTAGCTCCAGTGATATTATCTAAATTCCCCCTTCTATCTAGCTCCAATGATATTGTCTAAATTCTCCCTGCTCTTTAGCTCCAATGATATTATCTAAATTCCCCCTTCTATCTAGCTCCAATGATATTATCTAAATTCCCCCTTCTATCTAGCTCCAATGATATTATCTAAATTCTCCCTGCTCTGTAGCTCCAATGATATTATCTAAATTCCCCCTTCTATCTAGCTCCAATGATATTGTCTAAATTCCCCCTTCTATCTAGCTCCAGTGATATTATCTAAATTTTCCCTGCTATCTAGCTCCAGTGATATTATCTAAATTCTCCCTGCTATCTAGCTCCAGTGATATTATCTAAATTCTCCCTGCTATCTAGCTCCAATGATATTGTCTAAATTCCCCCTTCTATCTAGCTCCAATGATATTATCTAAATTCTCCCTTCTATCTAGCTCCAGTGATATTATCTAAATTCCCCCTTCTATCTAGCTCCAGTGATATTATCTAAATTCTCCCTTCTATCTAGCTCCAGTGATATTATCTAAATTCTCCCTGCTATCTAGCTCCAGTGATATTATCTAAATTCCCCCTTCTATCTAGCTCCAGTGATATTATCTAAATTCTCCCTTCTATCTAGCTCCAGTGATATTATCTAAATTCTCCCTGCTATCTAGCTCCAGTGATATTATCTAAATTCTCCCTGCTATCTAGCTCCAGTGATATTATCTAAATTCTCCCTTCTATCTAGCTCCAGTGATATTATCTAAATTCTCCCTGCTATCTAGCTCCAGTGATATTATCTAAATTCTCCCTGCTATCTAGCTCCAGTGATATTATCTAAATTCTCCCTTCTATCTAGCTCCAGTGATATTATCTAAATTCTCCCTGCTATCTAGCTCCAGTGATATTATCTAAATTCTCCCTGCTATCTAGCTCCAGTGATATTATCTAAATTCTCCCTGCTATCTAGCTCCAGTGATATTCTCTGAAGTCTTCTTGGTATCTTGCTCTATTAAGATTCCATGAAGTTTCTTGCAATTTAGTTCTGTTTAGATTCTATGAAGACTTTCAGCTATTTAGCTCTGTTTAGATTCAATGAAGACTTCCTGCTATTTAGCTTTGTTTAAATTATATGAAGACCTCCTACTAATTAGCTCTGTTTAGATTCTATGAAGACTTCCTGCTATTTAGCTCCATTGAGATTCTCAGAAGACTTCCTGCCATCTAGTTCCTTTAAGATCCTAAGAAGACTTCCTGCTATCTAGCTCCATTGAGATCCTATAAGACTTCCTGCTATCTAGCTCTATTTAGATCCTATGAAAACTTCCTGCTATTTAGTCCCATTGAAATCCTATGAAGACTTCCTGCTATTTAGTTCCATTGAAATCCTATGAAGACTTCCTGCTATTTAGTTCCATTGAAATCCTATGAAGACTTCATGCTATTTAGTTCCATTGAAATCCTATGAGGACTTCCTGTTAATTGGCTCCCCGGTGAGAATTGCACTACTTTTCAAGGTTCGCAATTAAAGAGAAAACGAGAGAAGCATCAAGTGGTGACTTGGAAATATTCCATGTCTGTATTTATGTATCTAACTTGCATTGAAGTAAATAAATATTTTTTTTTTCAATCATTTCAGGTCTAATTAGACAAGATAAATAAACCCCTCCCCACGAAAAAAAAAAAAAATCACAGACACAAAATAAACAGCAAAATAAAAAAAATATAAAAATCACAATACAACACAGAGAGTTTATAAATTAAAAAAAAAAAATGAAAATATAAACGAATTATTATTATATAGGAACAGAAAAAAAAGAATAAAAAACAAAAAAATAAACACAAAAAACAACGACAAACAAACAACAAACAAAATAGCAAACGACTCAAGAACCCAAAGGCTAAACAGATCAATCTATCATCAAAGCTATGCTCATTTTTCCGCATTAAATTGATCTTAATCAAAGAACTTTATGGTGAAGTAAAACTCAACTCTGAGAAGCTGAATCTCACAAGGCGCAAGAGAACAAAGGAAAACATAAGATTTCGGATTAACTTCTGCCCTACTTCGACTGATGGTCCTTACAACAGCACTATCGTCTTTTTACGCAAATAGACAGGTTAGTAATTTACAGAGTAAGCTCCCCTCCCACACACACACACATACATACATATTTTTTCAGTTGCTCTCCCTTCTTTACTTTTCGTCTTGTATTCCTCAAGCGAGAGGAACAAAGTATATTTTATCAAGGGTTAAAATAGGCAAGTATGAATCAAATTAGAATCATGATGTACGTATGTGCACTGATGGGAAATAACCAGGTTGTGTTTATCTAAAAAAAAAAAACATACACACACACACACACTCTCCCATACACGATCTGCTCTTGGAACTACTTTGACTTCCGTAACCGGGTCCAAAATATCTAAAAGATCTTTGTGGGTTTTTATTTTTGCACCATTCCGTTTTACTTTTATATGTGTTTTTACACCTCTATGTTTTTGTTTTAAAAAAAAAAACAACAAAAGTATTAAAATAAAATAGACAAGAGCATTAACTTGGAAAATCGTTCAAACAATAACGGGTTAAAAAAAATAATGCCTTTTTTTAAACACAGAAACTTCAATCGCAAATCTAGGTTAAATAAGTCATAGCCAAATAATTGAATATTCAATTTATAAGAACAAATATATATATATTATAGGATGAAATTGTCAAGAGTTCATTTTTATAGTAAACAATTTCGTTAGGAATAAGCTTCTGCGTTGCTTTTTTTCTTTTATAATAATGTTTCTTGCAAGAGTAAAAACAAAACAAAAATAAATCCCAAGAGTTTTTACAACAGTGGCTCAATGCTCTTGTTTTCTATGAAATGAAGCGAAGTATCACAAACAAACACCATCTCCACATAAAAGAAAACCACATAGATTTACCTTCACCAGTTACTTCAGTAGTGTTCTTCGTATAAGATTCCTCGCGAAACTTAGGGAACGTTAAACTTCTTTAAAGATCTTCAGTAGTGTGGCAGTAGTATTTCTACACGTAAGTCTACCAGTTTACCAGAGAAACATTGAAATGCTAGATCACAACTCTTGAAACACTGCACAGTTAAGTTCCAGGATCAATTAAGATGCAGGGATAAGTGAAGATGTTTGAGAAAATGTAAAAACGTTAGTTTATTAAATCATAAGATTTTGATATTACGTTTGTAAAATAATGAAAAGCATTTGTAACGTCACAAACTGTACATTTTGTTCATTTGCTGAGTTAAGCTTTTTAATTTTCCCAATTATTCCCAGTTTTGTCCTTTTCTAATTGAAAAACAAAATAATGCTAGTAATATCTGAAACAACACCCACAACCTACAGCTTTGAAAACTGAAAATTACGTGACTTGGCCCAACGATAAGATCGTAGATTTAATATTCAGGTCTTTATATTTTTTTTTTTTATCGCGAAATTAATGCTCGTGGTTTTCCCGACAAAGTTAACTTCCGCGGGTTTTAGAAACCTTACCTGTTCCTCCACGCATGAACTGCGATGTGGCTATCGAATTGTAGAAATAAATCGCAAAATGTCTGCGGCAAAACGACTACTTTAGGATTAAATTAAATAAAAAAAACAACAACTTTAATTATTCTATTTAGACTATACGAGTCTTACTCGAACGGTAAAAAATGGGTTTCATAACGATGTTCTTTGCTCATAAAATATAAATGAGATTTCAGCGTTTATCAATATTATTTTTCTTTTATATATTTTAATTTACGAACTAGGTAAATTTTTAACCTGCCATTTAAAGTTAATCTTTATACTTCACCAATCGGGTTTTAGAAGAAGATAAAGGAGAAGAAGAAGGAGGAGAAGGAGGAGGAGGAGGAGGAGGAGGAGGAAGAGGAGGAGGAGGAGGAGGAGAAGGAGAAGAAGAAGAAGAAGAAGAAGAAGAAGAGGAGGAGGAGGAGGAGGAGGAGGAGGAGGAGGAGGAGGAGGAGGAGGAGGTGGTGGTGGTGGTGGTGGTGGTGGTGGTGGTGGTGGTGGTGGTGGTGGTAGTAGTAGTAGTAGTAGTAGTAGTAGTAGTAGTAGTAGTAGTAGTAACAGCTTATTTTCTTTTTGGTCTTTTTCTTCTTCTTCTTCTTCTTCTTCTTCTTCTTCTTCTTCTTCTTCTTCTTCTTCTTCTTCTTCTTCTTTTTCCTCCTCTTCTTTTTCTTTTTTATTATTATTATTATTATTATTATTATTATTATTATTATTATTATTATTATTATTATTATTGTTGTTGTTGTTGTTGTTGTTGTTGTTGTTGTTATTATTACTATTATGACCATCACTATGACTAACATTATAACAATAACAGTAATTATTTATACTTCTATTACATAATTGTAAGTCATTTAGTTTTGTTTATTATTATTATTATCATTTTTTTTATTATTATTATTATTATTATTATTATTATTATTATTATTATTATTATAACTGTTATAAATACCATTATAATCATTATTAGTGATAATATTATTGTTGTTGCTGTTGTTGTTTTATTATTATGTTATTATTATTTTTTTTGATAACTATCATTTATTATATTTATCATTATCATCATTTTATCATCATTTCTATCATCATCACCATTATCATCATTATCATCATTATCACCGTCATTATCATCATTATTTTTATTACTATAGTGACAATTCTTCTTCTTCTTCTTCTTCTTCTTCTTCTTCTTCTTCTTCTTCTTCTTCTTCTTCTTCTTATATTATATTATTATTACTTTCATTTTGATTATTATTATTATAATTTTTTATTATTATCATTATTTACTTTTATTGTAATTGTAATTATTATTAATATATTATTATTATTATTATTATTAATATATTATTATTATTATTATTATTATTATTATTATTATTATTATTATTATTATTATTATTATTATTAATATCATCATCATCATCATCATTATTAACATTGTTATTTTTGTCATTATTATAATCATTTTTATCATTTTCAAGTAATAGCAGTATTCTTAAAATCATTATGAATAATAGTATTTACAATGACAACTACCATTTAGAAGATAAAGATGGTAGGCCTATTTTGTCGGCGATTATGGCAAGACTATTATCATTACTACTACTACTCCTACTGCTACTACTACTACTACTACTACTACTACTACTACTACTACTACTACTACTACTACTACTACTACTACTACTACTTTTATTTACTCCTTCTTCCCTTTATTATTTGCAAGGGATTGTTATTGTTGTCAACACCAACAGAAATGTTTTTTTTTAAGTATTACAAACTTATATTAGCCAAAATAAGTAAACCGTCTTGAAAAATTGACAATATAAAATAGGGCCTTGAAGCAAAGAATCATAGCAATAGAATAGGGAAGTAAATTATAACTTTCCCATTGCAGGTTCTGGAAAGATAAACGGGGAATATATAATGCTATCTCTAAAAGCACAAAATTTGTTAAAATGTTTTCCTATATGTGTTTAATGCGTGCGTAAACGTCCCCAACGAGGTCTATTTCCAGTGAAAAACCTAACTAGATCTAGCAACTATTTAATTAAAGGAATTCGCAAAATAATGATTTTGTTCTATAAATAATCATTATGTATGCTTATGAATACCACTGTACCTAGAAAAGAGCCTCACTGTAGCTGCTCTGTACTCTTACCTTACTTGGTAACAGTTGTTTGTTGTTGTTTTTTTTAACTGAACAACACACATTATTTAGATCTTAATGTCATTTTATATTTTCACCTGGTGGCCATACAGCTGCCTTCGAAACTTGAACTTGCGTTTGCAGAACAAAGAACGTGAAGGCCCAACTATGGCCACCCTCTTTCCTCAGCCACCATCATAGTCGTAGGCTCAAGTATGGGAAAGTCCTGTGCCCAAAATAGATCTAGATCGAGTCCTGTGCTGCGGTTTACCACAAGCGACACGCTAAAGCAGAGAGTGAGAAGAAAGACCGAACTCTCAAAATACTCGTCGCTGAAGCTTGTCAATTGACCCCGAGTTCAAGGTGGTTGAACGATGCACCTGAAGTGACAAATTTGTGCTGAAATAGAAAAGGGAAACCCAGCAATCGATAACGAAATCACCTGACGCCTGGCGATTTATTTTTCCAGACCTTTGATACGTAATCCACATTCTAGAAAAAAATCTCGTTTGATCAAAACTAGTAATAGAAGACAGTAGAAATGACTTTCCAGTCATGCACAACAGAAATGTTTTGTATGACTCTATTTCTATAATTATAAAGCAAGTGTTCTGTATGACTATTTCTATTATATATAAATCTATAAAGCAAGTGTTTTGTATGACTCTACTTCTATTTATGTAAATCTAGATCGCAATTAATCTAGACCTGAATTTTTATCACATTTCAAGGACACTGGTTCAAATCGTATTCACCTAAACGCCACAGTTTGTGAGAAAATCACATTTGCTGTGTGCTATCCTAAAATATGGGGAAAAGGAACACAAATATTTTTTGTAACCAGAGGTAAGATTTATCTTTATAGCTTCAATCTAAGTTAGATTTATCTTTTTAATTCCAGTATGGATTATATTTAAATGTACTAGTAAGGTCTGGGTCTAGATATAAATATTATAATTATAAGTATTTTCAGTCGCTATCAAATGAGTGTTTTTTAATACAATGAAGGTGGAAGAGGAGAAGAAGAAGAAAAAGAAGAAGAAAAAGAAAAAGAAAAAGAAGAAAAAGAAGAAGAAGAAGAAGAAGAAGAAGAAGAAGAAGAAGAAGAAGAAGAAGAAGAAGAAGAAGAAGAAGAAGAAGAAGAAGAAGAAGAAGAAGAAGAAGAAGAAGAAGAAGAAGAAGAAGAAGAAGAAGAAGAAGAAGAAGAAGAAGAAGAAGAAGAAGAAGAAGAAGAAGAAGAAGAAGAAGAAGAAGAAGATGATGATGATGAAGAAGAAGAAGAAGAAGAAGAAGAAGAAGAAGAAGAAGAAGAAGAAGAAGAAGAAGAAGAAGAAGAAGAAGAAGAAGAAGAAGAAGAAGAAGAAGAAGAAGAAGAAGAAGAAGAAGAAGAAGAAGAAGAAGAAGAAGAAGAAGAAGAAGAAGAAGAAGAAGAAGAAGAAGAAGAAGAAGAAGAAGAAGAAGAAGAAGAAGAAGAAGAAGAAGAAGAAGAAGAAGAAGAAGAAGAAGAAGAAGAAGAAGAAGAAGAAAAAAGGAGAAGAGGAAGAAGACAAAAATAAATACCATTTTAGGGGTTTGTTTTCATCGATTTTTTTTTTCAAAATAACACACACACACACATAAACTCATACATAAACAAATACTTATGAAAGGTTGGTATGATTTGGTATATCTTTTAATATCAAATATTTTCCCCCAAGAAGTACCTTAATTAGTTGAAGTAATAGGAAGGATAAATAAAAAAAAAAAAAAGCGGCAACGAAAAGTAGACGGAGAGTGAGAGTGAGAGATAAAAAGAAAGAACAAATGAGAGGGAAAAGGGAGAGAGAGAGAGAGAGAGAGAGAGAGAGAGAGAGAGAGAGAGAGAGAGAGAGAGAGAGAGAGAGAGAGAGATATGGAAAAGTAGAATGATAGATAGAGGAGATAGAAAAAGAGGGAAAAATAGGTTGAGAACGAAAAATAAGGGAGAGTAACAACGATACAAAAGAGAAAAAGAGGGAAAGAGAAAATAGAGGCAGCAAAACAAAAAGAAAGGAGGAGAGATATAGGCAAATATAGAGGGAAAGGAGTGAAGGGATGGAGGAATAGTAAAAGACTTAGATGTAGGGACCGAAAGAGAGAAAGAGTAACATAGGCATATAGAGAATTATAAATAAAGAAAGAGAAAAGAGAATTGGAGAGAGAAGTAAGAGAAGGGAAAGAGAGAGAGAGAGAGAGAGAGAGAGAGAGAGAGAGAGAGAGAGAGAGAGAGAGAGAGAGAGAGAGAGAGAGAGAGAGAGAGAGAAAGAGATGAAAAGACAATGTGGGAAGAAAAACTACAGGATACATAGTAAAGAGAAATTTCTTTCTATAATTCTGTTTTCCACGAGGCTTTTTAACTGGAATTTTTAAGTTATCACTTCATTCGATGTATATCTCTATATTGTGTTTCATTAACCAGAAATAACTTCATAGCAAGTAATACACCTCGATTTGGCACGCGCATTCAATCTGTAAAGTTAGAGGACAACAGGGAGGTCATTATTTTCATATTACAGATTCACTTTCCAAAAAAAAAGAGAAAAGATTAAAAATAGAAGAGGAGGGAAGATGTGAATGAAAACATTTAAATATTTTTTTTTCCTTCGAAACTAAATAGACGACGCGATAGGGTAAATTTGCTGGGTTTACAGTATTTCAATCGCTATGAACGGGAGTTCCGCTTTGACATCTATTCTGTGGAGCGTAACTTGTGCGACCTACAGAGCAAGAAGATTAAACAGTCGCAGCTCCCAAATCTATTCGGTCGTGTGACGCTGACTGGAATTTTCCCATCTGCGCAGCGATTTCTCTAGGATGTGAAAAATTCTTGCTAAAGGTAAGAATGATATTAAGACAATCAAGATCGGAGAGTTGCGAAGAGAGAGGAAGAAAACAGCGAAGACAGAGATAAGAAAAATAAAACAAAACAGAAGAGAAGAGAAAGAAAGAGAGAGAGAGAGAGAGAGAGAGAGAGAGAGAGAGAGAGAGAGAGAGAGAGAGAGAGAGAGAGAGAGAGACAGAGAGACAGAGACAGAGAGACAGAGAGAGAGAGACAGAGAAAGAGAGAGGGCCTAGGGGGGGGGGGAGAGGGAGAGAAAGAGAGGGAGGGTTGGGAGGAGATTTAAAAAGAAATATAGGTAGATAGATAGATAGATAGGTAAATTAATAAATAATTAGAGAGAGATTTAGAGAGTGAGAGCGAAAAAAAAAAGATAGAATAACACATACAACAAAAAAACAACAAAACAACAAAAAACAGACTACAAACAAAACAAAAATAAAACCTCAGACACACAGACAAAAATATTAACTGTGACTGATATACAATTTTTAACAGGCAGTAAATGTTCATGTCTAAAATCCACTGGACCTCGCAATCCAGATTTAAAATTACTGCTTAGCATAAGGCGGACAATATTATGAGGAAACCAAGATCTAGGCCTAGAATCCTGGGCCTCTCCATATCCCTCCTCCTCCTCCTCCTCAATCCCCCCCTCCTCCCCCCATCCCCTAACCTTGGAACCCACTCTCACACTCCTGAACTAAAACTATGGACGGGATTCAGAATATCATGTTCTTCTGATCTATCAGTCATTGAAGATTTTATTTTTTATTTAAAAATGATTTCCAACTGGTTAATATGGAAAAAAAATATATGATAAATTTTACCCAATATTAATTTCAACCTTCTTAAAAAAAAGAGCTATACCATATATCATGGCGATGACTGGATTCTACTACGTTTTTAAGTTTCAGCATTAAACTGTTATATATGCTACTACTACTACTACTACTACTACTACTACTACTACTACACCACAACTACTACTACTGCTACTACTACTATTACTACTACTACTACTACTACTACTACTACTACTACTACTACTACTACTACTACTACTACTACTACTACTACTACCTCTACTACTACTACTACTACTACTACTACTACTACTACTACTACTACTACTACTACTACTACTACTACTACACCACTGCTGCTACTACTACTACTACTACTACTACTACTACTACTACTACTACTACTACTACTACTACTACTACTACTACTACTACTACTACTACTACTACTACTACTACTAATAAATAATAATAATAATAATAACAATGAAAAGGAAAATAAATCAAGAGCAGATGAAGAGAAAGATAACGAAGTAATAGAAAAATTGGGAGGGTAAAAAAGGGACGAAGTCGAAGGGTAAATTGCTTGAGCAATGAAACAAATATTCTTATCAACATTCGAATCAAATGTATATTAGAGTTATCCCCACAAGGTCATTCCGCTTTTTAGATCGTAATGGACTCTACAAGAGATACATCAGTCAATTTTGAGGTGCGTTCTTTTATACTGTTCTTTTATAAATTGAAAAAAAAAATACTTTGGGCAACTTTTATTCATATACACATCAATTTGATTTGAGGACGTTAAAAGTTTCGAGCTCTAGAATGTTCAGAGCTTCATCAAGTAATGGAAACAATAAATCATCACGAGCGAAGAGTGTATTCTCAACATTAAAATTAGAGTATTATCATAAATAACCATCCCGATTGAAGCTTAGACACAAAAAATGGTTGTTTTTTTTTGTTTTTGTTTTTTTTTGCTTTTTATTTAATTTTTTTTTTAAAGAAAAATCATTTAATCAACATATTACGATGTGTAGGCCGAATTTCCGGCGGATTTGCCACAATCCAGTTTCTATAGGTCTATGCTTCGCTTAGTGGACACATCCCACCACAGGCTATTCATGATGCAACCATTCTTCTTACATTATTTCACAACTAATTCAAGTTGATTCACAAGTAGCCCATTCATTATTTACTATGTTTCTGAGTGGGTAGTGTACTGTAACACACTGGCAGACCTTTACAAATAATGATAATTTGTGAATGTAAGTTCATTCTTAACTTAAACATCCGGAGTTACTAAAAACGTATGGTTGTCGGGAAATTAGCCATCTTCCCCACTTTTGCCCAACCGGTACTTAATACGCGTGCTTTTTTTTTTAACGAAAATGAGAAAATGTGTAATAACATAACCCCGGAAATGAAACAAATCGAGGGTTGCAACATCTCTTCAATGGAGTTCAGTTATGATGTTGGTTATGTTTCTTCAGGATAGGAAAGTTGGTACTTTTGAGACTAAGGGGCGGAAAAGGATGGAAACTGACGAGCAGTTCGGCGAAACGCAATGTACATTGTGAGGCGTGCCAAAGATCCAATGAAGCGCGATACTGATTTCGTATCTTAACTATGTCCGTCTAATGATCGAGATCAACTCTCTGCATGCGGCCAATATCTTGAAAACTTCAGAAATTTTTTTAAGAAACAGATCGCAGGGAATGATATCTTTACACACAAGACCATTTGTGTTTGCACAAAGATTCAGTATTAATTGGGCCTACGCCGCTATATTTATACCAAGATCTTGTGGTCACAGACCTGACCTGATACAGATTAGATTACTGTAGGGCTGGCCCTACGGTCGTAAGTTCGCGAGATTTGAAGTCTTGTATTCCTGAGGACTGTTTTTTTTAATACAGTGGAAGCTCCAGAAAAAAAAACAACATTGATAGAGCTTTATTGATTTCAACCTGGAGATGCAAAAAAAAAAAAAAAATGAACCCAGTGATAAC
>JAWDGP010004246.1:147500-195000 GCA_033675545.1 Elysia crispata | reverse complement strand
GATAACAAATATAAGATAGAAGAATATAACAACCGTTTTGCATTTTTTTAATTTGGTTTTAGACATAACGACGCAGTCCAAATTCATACTGACTCGCAGTATTCATTATTTCCCGTCAATAATGCATTTTCTATGACCATCCTTTAAAATTGTTAACAGAGATCATGTTTCGTTAAATCTCTCCTTCATACATCTGACTAATACCTCTCTCTCTCTCTCTCATCACTCTCTGTCATCTCCCCTTCACCCCTCTACCTCATCCTTTTCTCTATTACTTCTCTCCCTCACAGTTCTGCCTCACCCCTCCCCCTCTAAACTTGTTGCAGTATTTGCATGTACTTAACTTTGCTCAATTTTTTTTTTTGTTAATATTTTTTTGTTAATTTGCTTTGTTTTGTTTTTTCTTATTGTTGTTTTTCGATCTATGTGAAGATTATGTCTAGAGGAGTCTACTTTACACCAAAGAATGTGGAATGAAGAGCGGACATGACGAGGTTTTATCCCACAAGGACTTTCCACAAGGAAAGGATGAGGGAGATGGGTGAAGGGGAGATGGGAGAGAATGATGAGAGAGAGAGAGAGAGAGAGAGAGAGAGAGAGAGAGAGAGAGAGAGAGAGAGAGAGAGAGGTATTAAGCAGATGTATCAAGGAGAGATTTAACGAAACATGATCTATCTCTCTCTCTATCTCTCTTTTTTTCTCTCACTCTATCTTTTCCTCTTTATCTCTTTCTATCTCTGTCTGTCTGTTTGTCTGTCTGTCTGTCTGTCTGTCTGTTTCTGTCTGTCTCTCTCTCTTTCTCTGTGTCTGTCTGCCTCTCTTTCTATCTCTCTGTCTCTTCCTCTCTCTTCCTCCCTCCCTCCATCCTTCCCTTGCCAGCGAACTACGGTCAGCCGCTCAACCCAGCTGCTGCGGTCTCTGACCTATAAACTCTTTGCCTAAATAACATTTTTGACTTCTATCAGTAAAAACCGCCCAAGATTGGTGAGAAACTACACTAAGGGATTTAACTAGGGTGGTCTAAGTGAGAACAATCTCCGTAACATCTCCTTGGGTTTTCACTTGGCATAGAACCTAGATGTTGACCCAGAACTTCCTATTCAGACGAAGGTTTGGTTTCTTTGAGGTTAATTGAATCGACCATGTAGTGGAAAGTTCAAATCAAACAAACTGATCGATAGATTATGAATCGCAGTCTCAGACAAGTTTTAGTACCACCAATGGTTTTCACTTTCATTTTTGTTGATCTTCCCAAGATTTCCTAGAAATGCGAAGTAAGTGCCATCTGCTTATCTTAAGAATCGCCTTTTTTGTGTGTAGCTAGGAAGTAATCGTGAGCTCGTTTATTGTGGGGAGGGAGGGAGGGTGAGAGAGAGAGAAAGAGAGAGAGAGAGAGAGAGAGAGAGAGAGAGAGAGAGAGAGAGAGAGAGAGAGAGAGAGAGACAGAGAGAGAGACACAGAGAGAGACAGAGAGACAGAGAGACAGAGAGAGAGAGAGAGAGAGAGAGGGGGGGGGGAAAGAGAGAAACAGAGAGAGAGAGAGAGAGAGGGAGAGAAACAGAGAGAGAGAGAGTTGTGTGTGTGTGTGTATCAACTAGAAACACATTTTTTAACATTAGTTGTACATATTATTTCTCAAAAACGTTTTCGAAGACAAGAGTCAAGCACATACGGCGTCATACTGAGATGCGACACAGACTGGCCATGCTTAGAGAGCATTTTCTCTATTGTTTGTCCGCACACGGATGATCGTGAATTGGTGTTATATTTAAAAATCGCAAAACTTTCCTCTGATGTTTTTCTATGTTATTGTCACCTCAGTGGGATAATTTTTTGAATTCATGAAATTTATTTACAAAAAAATTCCCATTCAATGGGTGTTGTAAATCTAACAGAATCAATCTTTACCTTCATTGCAGATTGTTGTCTTTGGGTTCTGCGAGAGTGGAGAGATACTCTTTAAAGCAACAGATTTGGAAAGACAATCACCAGAGGAAAAACAACTTGGGCCAGAACGTTGCAGCAGACTCTACACAGAGCAAAGTAACAGGGCTGATCATTATGGCCCACAGGGAAGGAACTAAAGATCTCATACAAAGGCAATACACACAAAAAATTAGAAACGTAGAATCTGGATTTTATTTATTTAAAACAGTTCCAAGCTGAGAAAGTTCAAGTCGATCCTTCACTGGGCGTTTTCCACCAGTGCTTAACAGTGCCAACTTATCTTTGCAAGTTAAAATGAAGTTGACCAACGCACTTTTATGTGTTTCTTGTTTGATACAGCCCATCCACAACGTGGTGATAAACGCCTTTTTGCATTTGAAACTTTATCCTCCGTCAGGTAGATCCGAACTTAAAAGATGAGACCCTAAGCTTAGCAACCGACGTGTGGGACTCGAACCCGCCACGAAGATTCCTGAGAATATCAGGGCGAATGCTTTACCCAATGGCCACCGTCGCTCCAAAACAATGTATATAACCCGCGATCGTCCAAAAAGTTCACCTTACTTACTACCATAATTATGCCTTTTCACTCTTTTTACTTTTTGATATTCTAGAGATGTCTTTTTTAGAGGCGTCAAATAGCACCAAGTACATAAAAAAAAAATAAAAATAAAATTAAAATAAAAAAGATAAGTCAACATTTAAAAAAAGATCCTTGGGATTTGAAGATAAACATTGTAGAATGCAACGTTTTAAGAGCTAGCAAGCAGAGGGTATATATGTTTGGTGTATAACAAAGGGATTGAGCAATTCTAATATTGAGCAGTTTATTGTTTATTTTCTTTAAAATCATTTTTCTCTATTTCTGTCTTTAGATCTTTAAAAAACATTTTGCTTTTTCCAAAATTCTCGAGATATTTATATATGTTCTTCTCTTTTCACGCCAAGGAATGTTTAAAATATCACATACTTAAAGCTTACCACCATAGAACCTGAAAAGAATTTTTTTTCCAGGAGTCAAAGATCATACTGTTTAAATTGAGAAAAAAATTTGTAAAGAAAATCCACGAGATATATTGTCAACATGGAGAGATACTTATTAAGAAGTTACACAACTGACAACCTTTTTTATTCAGGGTTAAACATTCAGCACGCGCTAATGATCTAAAAAAAAAATACAAAACATATGTATATACTTTTTAAGAAGAAAATCTTATTATGAACTTAAATAATTCTAGTAAGAAGAGTTAAGCCGTTAGAAGGCAAATACAGTTTCATAATTCCACAGCTACAAGAAAATATATGATGTTCGCACGAGTCTTATTCAGTTCCTGATTTTAGGGGTGAAGATATTTAAAAAAAAAACTTGATCGGTTAAATAACATTTTTAATAATTTTCACAATCCTATTCGTTCAAGTTTCACGAACAACAATTTTTAATCATAACAAATTTGAAGTCTACGGCCAAAGACCTAGCCGAACGCTGTTCTTCATAGTCAAAGACCATTGAGTGCAATTAAAAAATAGGCTCTTATAATTATGTTATTATACTTATATTCAAGAAAAGAATAGCAAAGTTTTAATAAAGAAAAACTAAATTTAAGTTTTGAATCGTTTCAAAGCTCCTTTCTTTCGATATTTTCTTTGAACTCAGGATTTTACTCCTCTTTTCTTCTCTTTGAATAAAATATCTTATTTTCTGAAAATCTATTACAAAATTTGCTGATCTGAAGACATTGTAATTCCACTTTTATTTTCCACATTGTTTAAAAGTGTCTCATGATAAAATTTACCGCATTTACACATAGTTCAAAGATTATCAGCTGTTATCAAGTGCGTTCCAAAGGACTCTAATTTTCATAAAATTTCTTTTCTTTTATTTTGAATATACTGCGAATCATAACTTTTCTAACACAAACAGAACAGACCATAGAATGTAGTTTTGGATCATTCTAAAGCTTTAGAGCTATGAGGTTTTCCGAAAACCGATGCCTACCTCATTTGGATTCTTCTTTATCCTTTTTCTATTACAAATGAAAATGCAAAAAAAATATGATTTTGATTTTTATTCTGTCATTGTGCGTAATTGTAAGTATTTTCCCCTCAATGTCATGTGAAGCACCTCTGGAAATAATTTCATTGCACGATGTCAATTAACGTTATTTGTCTTGGATGGAGTGTGGAGAAGAATTCATTAAATTTTATCCTTTTTCAAAACTCGGTCCCACAGAATACTCTCTACCTCTGATTTGTATAGAATCGTTCGAAGCGGTAGGTGAATGCACAAGAGGTCATTGATCTGGTGACGTCGTTGTCGGCTCATGGATTCCTACGCACTGCTTTATTTAATGCTGGTTGTATTGCTTAAGGCATTCTTTTGTATAAAACAATCAACAAAGCACAATTATTGAAACTTGCAGTCTGCTAAAAAAATAAGAAAAAAAATAGTGCTCTTGGCAATTCCCTTTCACAAAGACCTAGTGAGAGCTTTGGCTTCGTAACATATACATAAGATTTGGGTTTACATAAAAAGAGGAACTCATTAATTTAACAAAAAATTATAAGTCCTTTCCGCTTTGCAATACCTAGGAATCATTTATCTGATATGAGAAAAACAAATTAATTAACTCGTAAATGTAGATTTAAGCCTATTTGCTGTTTCTTTCTTTCTTTTATTTTGTGTTTCGACTGGCTTCATTTGGTTGCAAGATCTAGATTCATTTTCATCCAATTCTAACAAAAAAGATTGGCGTAGACGTTTTAGAAAAGAAAATGGTATTTTAAATGTGAATTTAGACGATTTTCTACATTGATAAACTGTTCTAAGGATGTGCTTGAGGTAATAATAAACATAAAAAGATACTACTACTACTACTACTACTACTACTACTACTACTACTACTACTACTACTACTACTACTACTACTACTACTACTACTACTACTACTACTACTACTACTACTACTACTACTACTACTACTACTACTACTACTACTACTACTACTACTGCTACTCCTCCTCCTCCTCCTCCTCCTCCTCCTCCTACTACTACTACTACTACTACTACTACTACTACTACTACTACTACTACTACTACTACTACTATTAATAATTCTAAAACTAAAACTAATAATAATAATAATAATAATAATAATAATAATAATAATAATAATAATAATAATAATAATAATAATAATACTACTACTACTACTACTACTACTACTACTACTACTACTACTACTACTACTACTACTACTACTACTACTACTACTACTGCTACTACTACTACTACTACTACTACTACTACTACTACTGCTACTTCCACTACTGCTACTACAACTACTACTGCTACTTCTACTTCTGCTGCTACTACTACTACTGCTACTGCTACTGCTATTGCTACTGCTACTGCTACTACTGCTGCTGCTACTACTACTGCTGCTACTGCTACTACCACTGCTACTACTGCTACTGCTGCTACTACGACTACTCCGACTGCTGCTACTGCTCCTACTACTCCTGCTGCTGCTACTACTACTACTACTTCTACTACTACTACTGCTGCTGCTACTACTACTACTACTACTACTACTACTACTACTACTACTACTACTACTACTACTACTACTACTACTACTAATATTAATAATAATACTAAAACTAAAACTAAAACTAAATAATAATAATAATAATAATAATAATAATAATAATAATAATAATAATAATAATAATAATAATAATAATAATAATAATAATAATAATAATAATAATAATAATAATAATAATAATAATAATGATGATGATGATAATAATAATAATAATAATAATAATAATAATAATAATAATAATAATAATAATAATAATAATAATAATAATAATAATAATAATAATATATGTCATAACAATAACAAGAATGACATTTTAGAAGGCAATAATTGCAAGTCAAACGTTATGCACCAAGTTTGGAAAATAAAATTGTTTCCAGCTGCATGGTGTTAGAAAATTATAGCCT
Organism: Elysia crispata; assembly: GCA_033675545.1. Taxonomy (NCBI): domain Eukaryota; kingdom Metazoa; phylum Mollusca; class Gastropoda; family Plakobranchidae; genus Elysia; species Elysia crispata. The sequence continues at coordinate 189,041 of JAWDGP010004246.1, read as the reverse complement.
AGTTTCGAAGATACAATCATATCCACATAAAAGGTCAATCGTGTCTGGTGTTAGAAATACATGGCGATCCTAAATAGAGAAGCAGCTATAGTGGTACTGGTATATACCATGGAGCAGGAAGGCAGAGACAGACCAAGGAAAAGAGATAGAGATAGAAATCGACGGACAGAAATGCGAAAGTGATGATGATGGTGATGATGATGGTGATGGTGATGGTGATAATGATGATGATGATGATGATGATGATGATGATGTTGATGATGAAACAATATAAATCTATGTCGAAATGAAAAGGAATCACACTGGCTAATTTTTCTTCTTTTATTATCATATATATATACAGAGAGAGAGAGAGAGAGAGAGAGAGAGAGAGAGAGAGAGAGAGAGAGAGAGAGAGAGAGAGAGAGAGAGAGAGAGAGAGAGAGAGAGAGAGAGAGAGAGAGAGAGAGAGAGAGAGAGAGAGAGAGAGAGAGAGAGAGAGAGAGAGAGAGAGAGAGAGAGAGAGAGAGAGAGAGAGAGAGAGAGAGAGAGAGAGAGAGAGAGAGAGAGAGGAGGAGGAAGGGTGGAAACATGGGTTTGGAATTGTGTTCACAGGAGAAGGAAGGTGATGTAATCAGTTCTAGGTGCTTGAACTTGAATTTTTTTTCCAGTCTGAATGGCGCGAACTGCCTCTCTGGCGCCTCTTACAGTGGATAACCCCAAAACATCCGTCTCACTCTCACACCGGTCTGTCCTCGGTGTTTTTTCAAAATATCGTTTTCGAAAAGTGCAAAGATAACAATTTACAGGTATGAGATTATGATCGGGCGACCTGGGTCCTCTACATCTACCTACACTTGATCAAGTTAATTTCCCCGAAGCGGGATTGTGGGAGCACGACCAAAGATAAATACCCGAAACAACAAACGACATCAAGCAAACAAAAAGCTTATCAAATAATACACCTCGTTGTCTGAGGCTTTTTTGGTGACAAAACAAAGTCTGTTAAATAGAAATAATAAAAAAAAAATAGCCAAATACAAAGCCACAAAAATAGTCATCCAAACAGGCAAGGATCGAGGTGAACTTTTAAAACGATAAACAACCGTAACAAGTTAAGCAGATCTTTGCGAATCGATGCCTGTTACATTGATTCACTTCATTAAACGCTTTAAGCAGAGATACTGCAAACTAAAACTTAAGTGATGAAAGGTCGGCACTTGACACATAGGCCAAGAACTATCATTCTGTCGCATATTTGGAACACTTGCCATGGAGAGGAGAATGTAAGACACTTCTTTCCTTTTACTATCATGTGCTCGACGGAGGCCCAAGTGAGAGGAAGTAAATGCCCGAGGTCATCTTGTTTTTGGACGGTGTATATCAAACAATCAGTTGACCAATCAATAAATGGCGTGGAGCGCTCATATCACATACTATTGTTGTTGTGCATAACATGCATAATTATACAGTATTAATAACATCACGTTATCTATGTTTATCAATCGGTTACAGCCTTATGGACCTTGTAATATGCATGTTCGTAGGCTTCGAATTTAATACAACAAATCAGTATAACAACAATAAGACAAACATTTCTCTAACTGTTATGCCTTTCAAGTTTCAAAAGGATCAAGATAACAATTTTCGTCTGATAGGAGAATATAATTATTACTATGGCCTTGTGCAACAACTCGTTATTAGAATCGTTTCTCGGGCGTACACCTTACATCAGATTTCTAATATAACAAAGGGAAAGTAATGCCGCTCTCTGTCTAGAGTGTTGATTATTTACTTCCGGGTTTCCAGCATTTCAAACATTTCTGAAGAATCGCATGCTAAATGAGTTTTTTGCAACATTCTTTCAGCTGATAAGGTACATATTTTTACTTTCTGCTTACGGGATATGTTCGTCAAATTAAAGGGTACCCTGATACGATAAAGACTTCAATTTCAAGGGTTGATAAAATTAATTTTATACCATTTTAGTTTTACATCCGGGTAATAGAGAGAGAGAGAGAGAGAGAGAGAGAGAGAGAGAGAGAGAGAGAGAGAGAGAGAGAGAGAGAGAGAGAGAGAGAGAGATCTGAAATAATCTGGACTCTAGTTACAATAAAACAAAACTAAAGAGAAAAAGAATTTAATATGTGATGAATTTAATAATAAAAAAAGCAAAGGGACAAAAAGGCTAAAAAACAAAACAGATTTGTGTGAGTGAACGAACAATTAATAATTTGAAAAAAGAACAAAAAACTGAAATATGGAAGCTTAGAAAGCTTTAAGAACATATTTTAGTCTCACCGAGCTTGAAAGAAATCCTCACCCGCTAGAAATGTGCAAAGATTGCCATGCATGTCACTTTCATTGACATCCTCAACGTTCCTTTATTTATAGACGAATAAATACTTTTATAAAATAAGCTCAACTGCTTACAAGATAGTTAAGACCTCGAATTTCTTAAAAGCAAGAAATTCTAGAGCGAGATCTAGATCTAGATCCAGTTGATTAAACTGAAACGAATAATGATTATCTTGAAACTGATCGCTAGATATATTTTGGTTAAATGTGTTGGGGATAAGAAGAAAGATATTATTATCCAGCAAAACTTGTGCTTTCCCGACTGATAGTGTGAGACGGTCAGATCATTGGCTTATCTAGATCTAGTTTTGGTTTTCTCCTCCCACTATGCAATCTCTCTATTGAGACCAAAAGTTTCATTTGCGCTTCCTAGAAAACAATGAAAACATTGCAGGGGAGGCTATCAAAACTGCGTCTCGTATAATTGAATTCACATTTTGTCACTGTCTACTTGCAGCTAATCTGCTCCACATCTAAAATATAAGCACATATTCCTTCTACTATCAATGGGCTAAGTGCAGTCTATTATTCATGTAAAAAGATCTTCATAAAAAGCATGGCTGTACTAATTTGTATGTTTTTGTGCTTAAATTGAGCACTAAAAATAATTGTTAAAAGTGTAATTATTATGGTTACTATGTACATTCAAGTTTGTTTTATAGAGGCTCTCCCTCTTGACACATTCAATAAACCTGCTTCTTTTGTTCATCTTCATTTCTTGTCAATGTCTCACATGTCTGTGTGGTTAGAATTGTCTTACTATTAAGTTTGAACCAAGTCTGAGTGCCTTTCAATTTCTTTACGGATACATAGATGTGTAGATTCTTCTTCTTCTTCTTCTTCTTCTTCTTCTTCTTCTTCTTCTTCTTCTTCTTCTTCTTCTTCTTCTTCTTCTTCTTCTTCTTCTTCTTCTTCTTCTTCTTCTTCTTCTTCTTCTCCTCCGTCTCTCTCCTGTTGTTGTTGTTGTTGTTGCTGTTGTTCTGGTTGTTCTTGTTCTTCTTCTTCTTCTTTTAGTTATAAAGGAATTCACAACACACGCACACATACAGGAAGACAGAGACAGGGACAGAGAGAGAAATAGAGGTAGGTAGAAAGATGTAGAGATATAATTGTGATAAAAAAAATTTGGGAGCTAGAAAGAGAAAGAGAGACCTTCTATTTTACTATTTATAGACACACACGCGTCCTTTTGGATCCTTTATAATTGCCAAGTTATCCTCCAAGTGTGGTGTTTTTGCTTTCTATTGAGAGAGAGAGAGAGAGAGAGAGAGAGAGAGAGAGAGAGAGAGAGAGAGAGAGAGAGAGAGAGAGAGAGAGAGATGTAAATGAATGAAAAGTCATGCTGACGACATACATGAACTTTCCTTATTATTTTTTCAAAAGATTGGTTTGTTATCTCGGACTCAACCCAAGCTACCACCCTTTTTTTTCTTCAAAAGATTGAACTATAGGTTTGTTATCTCGGACTCAACCCAAGCTACCACCCTTTTTTTTCTTCAAAAGATTGAACTATAGGTTTGTTATCTCGGACTCAACCCAAGCTACCACCCTTTTTTTTCTTCAAAAGATTGAACTATAGGTTTGTTATCTCGGACTCAACCCAAGCTACCACCCTTTTTTTTCTTCAAAAGATTGAACTATAGGTCTGTTATCTCGGACTCAACCTAAGCTACCACCTTTTTTTTTCTTAGTTACATTATCAACGTTACCCTCGACTTCTTTTTTTCTAAGTGTGTACTCATGCTATACGGATTGACGAAAGAAGACAGCTCAATGCCTAGTCGTATGTTAGGCCATATGAAGCGAAATCCTGTTAATTATGCAAACATCCTGACAAGTACGGGGAAGTCTTTGTTTTGCTGAATACATCTTTCTTTATTTGCTATTCGCTCCCTTCCCCTTCATTTCCTTTTTATTTCTCTCTTTCTCTAACTCTCTGCCTCTGTCTTTCTGTCTCTGTCTCTGTCTCTCTACCTCTGTATATCTGTCTGTCTATCTCTCTCTCTATCTAAATCTTTCTTTGTGGCTGTGTATCAGTGTCTCAAATTGCCTCTGTTTTTTTCTTTCTCTCTTTAATTTAGGGTTATTTGCTCCTGTCTTTCTTTCATCTTCACGATGTCGATATAGAATCTAACTCACATGTGTCTTCACCTTTACGGGTCCACCTCTCTCTCTCTCCCTCTGTCTCTCTCTGTGTCTGTATCTGTGTCTCTGTCTGTCTTTCTCTCTCTTTCCCTAGTCTTTTTTTTTTCAATACACTCTTTCCCCGCAACCTCTATAACAAAGACTCACTTTTCATCTTCTAAAAGGTCTTTCTTTTCTTTATCCTTTTTTCTTTACCCTGCTTTTCTGGTTGTCTCCCTTCGCCTCTTAAGAGGTCATGAGTTTCCTAGCAAGATGCTTCTCGAGATAATCTTTATCATAGGACAGTTCAATACCTAAAGACAAGTAGAAAGAAATGGGCGTTGTGTCTAGAGCCTCAGCAACCTGATTGAGCTCTTCTGTCGCATGCACTCTATTAGAAAATCTGTGCGAGGTGATTGCTGAAGCTTTCTCTAGCACGTCTCGAGCTTGGTGCAAAAGCTTCAACAAATAGTTACAGATACTTCTAAATTGGATAAATATAAACTTCTCAAATAAACTTAGTTGTATATTTGAAAAAAAAAAGGCGAAAATCCTCAGTATCATCATCATCATCATCATCGTCAAAATCTTCACACCATCATCATCATCATTATTGACATCATCATCATGAACATCATTGATATCGTCATCATCAGCATCGATCGTCATCACCATCATCAGTATCTTAGTAAGTTAAAACAGGTTGAACACAACCATGCTAGGTGTAAGGTGACCTATAGAAGAACAAAGTCAACGCTGGGGATGTAAGCTCTCTCTCTCTCTCTCTCTCTTTCTCTCTCTCTCTCTCTCTCTCTCTCTCTCTCTCTCTCTCTCTCTCTCTCTCTCTTTCTCTCTCTCTCTTATTCTCTCCTTTGTTCTCTTCATATCTCTCTTTCTCTAGTTTTAGTGAAGATAACTTAAATGCAACAATGCCGCAAATCAAACGCACTGGAAACTTCACCACATTTAGATCTTTCAAAATTGCCTTGCCATTGACCGCAACACACTAGTATCCCTATTATATAATAACTATTAATGGAAGATGTAGTTTCCTATCAAAAAGATTGTGTTGTTATGCTATTTCAGGATAAAACCAGGTCCTGTACCTATAGATAACCCGCTTATCTGGGTACTGAAATTTTCCCAATAATAAATGTATTATGTTAGAACAGCCTGCGTTTCAATCAGGTAAAACAATGATTAGAAATTGGCTTTCACTGAAACTGAAAAAGTAAACCAAAAAAACTCAAGTAAAGTATTCCATTCTAAGAAAACAAGAAAACATAACATATCTATCTCTATATTGCCGTTCACATCCTAGTACTCTGACATGGTCGCCTTGGCGCTGCCTCTCGGATGGTCGAGGTCGTTCTTCAAAATTCAAAACATAATATGATAAAGTAAAAAGGAAGTTAAAAGTAATCTTTCAGTGGTACATCATATCACTCGAGTTGCGCAATTAAGATCGTGTAATTTAAGAATCAAGGATGTGCAGCAACAAAGCTAAAACTCTTATATCCTGTCTGAAAGGGGAATATTATTTTTTAGAGGAGCGTTTACCTGGTCATCCTTATGATCTTGAAAATTTCTTAAAGAGATTAAAATATCATTCATTTTGTTTTATCCTCAGCTCACTAGCTAGCTTAAGCTACAGTGCTAAGTATCAGTACAACATAATCAGTAAAAAAAAAAGTCTGAAATGTTTTTTTTATTCCATTAAAAAAAAACCAACGGATTTGCATTATATTTCATAATACTAATTTTAACATCACAATAAGATCCAAAATACTGTATTGTCCGGTTGGGCACCTGAAGTGCTTAACTAGGTGGCAGGCTTTTTTGCTGTTGTAATATACGAACGTTTTTTCTTTGCCAAGGTCTTTTTCACCTGTCTTGAAAGAATCAGTCCCTCTCGTTTGAATGCCAGATCAGAAACAAATTGCTACTCCTGATTACCGTTCAGCTAAAGGAGATAACCTCCGAACTGCTGGCATTATTTGTTGTATTTGGCACTGTCGAATACCACTACAGCCTTGCTTACAAGATACACCAGGCCTTAATAAACGCTTGACATAAAACCTGCGCTTGTCAAAAGCATACATTCGGGACTTGAGATTGATGCTCTGCTCCAAACTGCTCAGTTTTTTCTATAGCTTTTCAACCTTGCTGTGTCTGCAAGCGAGAAGAATTCCTTCACCCAAGTCATCGAAATTATCTTCAAGCTTTTCAAAAAGATCAAAGATTGAAATGGTGTGGTCACTTAACCATGAACACCTTCGAACTTATCCTTAAGTTTTTTAAACCTGTCTGCAAAAGATTGAAATTGTGTGGTCAAGGAGCTTCACGTCTCCGAATCTAATGTCCAAGGAGATTAGTGAGATGCTAACATTTTAGTCACTTCAAGCTAACTCTCATCCTTTTGGATAAACTGATGAGCTTCGTCTGCAACTTGGCCAAATGGAAACAGCCGCCGGCGTCTGCTGCTCTGATATGGTGGGCGGTATTGGTCTCCAAGTTTGCTTGTCAGTCAAGGTCTATACTATTTGCTACTCACCTGTACACCTATTGTACCGAGACTGGACGGATATGGCCGAGTCAGCACGAGATGTGCAGTCGCCATCTACAGACACTTCTGCTTTTACCATAGAGATACTAAATTAAAAAAAACCTGAAGGGGGGATGTAGGCTCTTCGCTGCTGTGCGATGCGGTGACCTACATCGAAGGAAAGATAGGCGTCATCTCTAGGGCAAGCTGTAGATATAGCCCTTGTAGAGACTTGCATTGGAATAGGAGTTAAAATTGTTTTGCCTGTATTCACAGTAAAAAAAAAAAATAAAAAAAAAAGAACAGAAAAGAACAGAAAAGAAAAGTATCACAGCTTAGAGAAAACTATAGACCTAAGCATGTATACAAAACAATTATAACGGAAAAGGGCGCACGTGTTCATTTAAAAAAAGTTGGGGGTGCATAATTATTTAGTGAAAAGTTTACAGGAGACCGTGGAAGACATCAAAAGAGTTAGGAGTCATTAAGTTTTTTTTTTTTGTTATGGGAGTTACAAGAGAGAAAGTAAAAGAGGAAGAGCGGGAGAGAAGAACAAGAAAAAGAAAGAGATAGAGAGAGGGAGAGATATAGAGAGAGAAAGATGAAGAGGGATATATACCAGTTTTGCTTATCAGTTTAGAAAAAATCTCTCAGTCTATTGTAGTTTCAAACTCAAATGATCTGTGCTATGCTGATCACAATACTCTCTAATGGATAGACTCTATCAACATTATCTGTGTTCATAATCCCTGATTCTGTTATTAACTTTTATCTGTGATTGGTTCACTGGGTCCAAGTGTTGTGTTTGGCTGCAAGGGTGTCCTGCTCATCTTTGCATTTTTCTGGCCTATGAGACCCAGAGCGTGAGGCTTAAACAGGTCAATGACTTCAGATTTGTTGGCATGAGCATCAACAATGTTGTGATGAGGAACCAAACGCAGTTTCTATCCTTTCGATTTTTATATACATTTCTTCTTTTTCTTGTTCACTGATTATAGCGCCAGTCCAGTCATCTTTATAATTGATTATGTGTTTTGTAGGTCTTCTTTTTGGCCATGCAGTTTGGTTTCTATAGAGATAGGGCATCGCCATGTTTGTTTTCTGGCTTTCTCATATAAAGGGCAGGATTGTAGAACATGGTGTGGTTTTTCTTCTATACCGCAGGCACATGAAGGGGAGATTTTTATTTTAATTTTATATATGTGTCTTCTTAGGAGGCAGTGCCTAGTACAGAGCCGTGTGATGATGGTTTGATCCCATCTCTCCACTGTGAAGTCTGCACTTGTTTGTCGAGGAAGAGGGTGGGGAGAGAATTGCTTTCAGCAGGGACTTTTATTTCTGTAGAGTCACTGAGTTCTCATATTGACTCTCACTGGCACCTTACCTTACTATTTTGTCTGCCATTTCATTTCTTAGAATTCTGCAGTGAGCTGGTATCCATTGCAGGACAACTCGGTGACATTGGAAAAGTTTTTTCTTAGCTTCATGGTCAAATCAGGTAACTTGTCTCCAGCTCGAGCCTCCAAGACTGATTTGGCGTCTGTGAAGATGGCGTCTTGCTGGCATTCACCTCTATTTTTTTCAGCTTTGCCTATGCCATACACAAGGGTTTCCAAGTCAGCAGCATAGTTGGTACAATATTTTCCTGTTGGCTCGCTGAATTTGTGCCTTTCTCCTACTGGGGTAAAGATGACTATGCCTGATGCGCTGTTGGTCACTGTGTTTGTGCCTGATTCGTCAGTGTATACAGTCATGTACCCAGGATTCTAAAGGCAACATGTCCCCTGTCATTGCGAGTGTTTGATTTCTTTTTGGTAGGCTGTCCTGCTTCTCTCTTTGGGTTACACGAGGGACTGTTAATTTGATATTTATGTGCAGTGGGGTTTCATTCCATATCTATCGTATCATGTCAGTTTGTAATGCGGCCATGGAGTGTGTGCCTGTGCTAAAATGCTGCTTATCTTTTTACTCTGATGTTCGAAACTGCTATGCTTTAGGTGACTTTTGTTGGGTTGTTGTAGTATTGTATTCAGTCAATTGCTCGGCATGCAAGTAGTTTTGGCTGCTTGGATCACAGTCTTGGTGTCTCTCCTGTCTTTTACGATCTGTATATTGGTTAGGTCTTCTATTGCTTTGATTGGAGTTGATTTTATTCCTCCTGTTATTAGTCGTAGTACCTAATTTTGAAATTGTCAAGTGTTTGCTGGTTTGTTTTTGCAACTGTTCCCCATGTTGTGGATCCATACTCCAGGTGTTGTCTGACTGTGCCTTGATAGATACTTTTCTAGATTTTTTTCATTTGCACCTCAGGTGGTTCCTGCTTGTTTTCTCATAACTACCAATTTGTCTCTGCTTTATTCACCTGAGTCCTCCATCAAAAATGATTCCTAGATATGTTGCCTCTTCCTCACATTTTAATACTTGTCTTCAAGTTACATCCACTTGATGGTGTTTTAAGTTGATAGTGCAAAATAAGGTTGTTGATGATTTTTCCTTGTTGATGGCAACATTCCACTTTTTTACCCTCTCTGTCAGTTTGTTAGCTGCTTGTTGCATTCTGTAGGCTGCTGTAGAGATGTGCTTTTCCTTACACCACATGACCAGGTCATCAGCATAGAGTGCAGATTTAGTTCCCTTTGGCAGGTCTTGAATGAGGTCATAAATATGTTGAACAGTGTGGGGGAAAGAGTTCCTTCCTGTGGGACTCCATGGCGTAAGAAGAATTCTTTTCCAATATGGCCATTAATGCCAACCCTCCTTCTTTGATTGTAGAGATATGAGTGTATCCATGAGTACATTTGGTTTGTTATTCCATTTCTTTGTAGTTTGATCCGTGGGCCATCTTTCCACTCGTAATTTAATGCTTTTTGTAGATCAATCCATACAGCATTTACAACTTTCTATTCTTGGAATGCAATCTTCCATCTCTTGTGAGAGGAGGCAGGGATCTCAATTTTTCTCGGATCCGTGGATTTCCGTAGTTTTTACCTTTTCCGAGGTTCCACGATAGATCCCTTCCATGAATCCGTGGTCTTCCATGTTTTTGAAATATATAAGACCAGTCCATTTATGAATCTTTTTCAGATGGAGGATCTGGCGAAAGAACCAAAGCACAAGCTGCACTAGAAAGCAGAAAAATTGCATACATGTAATTAAACCAGCCCAAGCACGACTCTCTCGCCAGGCTCGGGCACCAACGTAACAGCAACACCTGCTGTTGCTGATGAAGAATGAGCTTTGAACAGCCTCTGGTCGTGTCAGTGGTGAATACTATCCACCCAAACTGATAGGGGTCACCTAGTAAACATCAATAGAGGTGAAAGTGGAAAACAAGCCGACAATTTTTGTCCTCAGTCCAAGAAGCTCAGGTGCATATCAGGAACAGCCGGACCCTGGTCAGCTTATCCAACTGAAAAAGCTTACTCCCGCCGTTACTGATGAGGAGGCAATTCCAACAAGTCAAACTGTAGTTCTTGATACTGATCCCCAGTGCGTTCTCTCTGGAATAGAGAGAAGTATAACAAATTTCAACTATGAAGGAGGTATGAAGCAAAGAATGGTGTCATCAAACAAAACAAAAATATGATCGGCAAAAGACAGAGGATAGAATTTGAGGATGCATAATAATGGGTCAAGGATGAAGAGTAAAAAAAAATATGGTGAATGAAGAAAGAGATGGCAGAAAGGTACAGGATAAAGACAAAAATAGATAGATGAGGATGGGTAAGTCACAGAAGAGGATGAGGAATGGAAGATGGATAGTAGAGAAAAGATAATGTTTGACATGGGTAGAAAGAGACGGATAACTGATAGAGCTAAAGAGAAGAATAAGTTCAAAGACAGAGGACTAAGAAGAGTAAATTTTTATATCGAAGTCTACTATAACTATCGTAAAATTATTGACCATCAACATCACAGCATGATATTTAATAAAACAAAACATACATCCTTTCTTCTGTGTATCTGTCTAATTTCCTAGCTTGAAATTAGGACCGAATTATCTTTTTTTTACAATCTAGCTTACCTAGAGTAACTTTATATTGGGAATCCAATCTTTCTTTAAGACCTTGGTTTTTCTTCAGAAGGAAGATAATGACGACAATCAAAACAGCGATGATGACCACAGCGATGACACCGATGACTATAGAAGAGGTATTCGAGGCGTCTTCTTTATTGACAACATTTTCTACATGGGCACTTGTATCCGCTATTAGATAGAAAATAAGAGGTTAAGGTACCGATTATATACATGTATAACTATAATATGTGATAAATAGAAAGAGGTGGTAACTAATGTGATGGATAAACCTTGGTCCGGCTGTAATCTAGTCTACATCTCTAATCCTTGAACTCTAATCCTCGTATATTCGGGCGAAGTTAAAATTATCCCTGACGTGAAGTTTATGTATAAACCTTCACCTTTTAATAGAACTATCATAAAAAAAATAATATTGCATGCGTCCAGTTCAATAGAAAATGGAGGTGGGAGATTAAGAAAAGGTGAGGATTGCAGCCTATTTAGTTTCAAGTCCTCAACGTTTCTTGAAGACCGGAGCCCATCCTCAATAATTTAGTGAGTAGCACTGAACTAAAGCTGTTATTAACTTTATTACATAAAGAAAATTCTTTGCTGATACAATATACCTGTAATAAGATTCGAAACAGCTGATTCTATTGTGTTCTGATGAGGGCCTTAGCTGGATCAACGTCTTTGTATTAAGTTTCAGACTACTGAAGCAAACAGCTTTATGTCATAACGATACGCAGTCTATGATAACCAAAAATAGTAAGTTTTACCAACAAAAAAGACTATTTTTTTAATTGAAACAATTTAGACTTTGAATATCAAAACAGCGTGTTACCACACAACATAATTCACAAAATGAGTCTAAATGGTAGGAAAACTCAATGACTGTTCTTACAGAACAAAGAAAGTGCTATGAAATGCTAGTTCTCTCTAAAAAAAAATATTCTTTACAATGTCATCATTCAACAGCAATACATCTACAATTTTGTTGAATTCACAGGATTTCATGACAATGTCTCACCTTGATTCATATAGAAAGGGAAGATCAGAGCATTCCCCACACCATGTCTCCTGTCATGGTATAGTTAGTATAGTCAGCCTTGACAACACCAGAGATGGTCACATGCAGAACTCCAAATGGCGGCACCCCGGCTGTATACTTCACTGGGTGGCGAGGAGATGGAGTTAAGTTTGCGTCATCATCTGTCCTCTGTACAGTTAGTGTGCTGGGCTCTGGGAAACCGTAGATCTCTATACCAAATTTAATAGTTTCTCTTATGGCAGCATCAACTTGAGGTTTTGAATTAAATAATGGACTCAGCTGTTGACGGCCTGGACTAGTTAACGCAATTGACGTAATGAGTGAGATCAAGCTTTTTAGTACAGAACTAGATGACGTTTGTTTTTTAACTCATTTGGAAGAAAAATTACATGGCACCATATCACGTTTCAATACATGCAGAAGGAAACATTAGGATTCACTTGAGAGGGGAAGAGAGAAAGGAGAAGGTGAGGGAAAATAATGCAGAGAAAAGGTAGATGACGCGAATAGAAAATAGTTAAATTGAAAGAAAGGCAGGAAGATACAAAGAGAGGCGGTGTGAAAAAGTGAATATTATTACTTACTATTACTAGAGGATCAATCAAGAACATGCCATGAACTTTTTCTCGGTGATCCCAAGCCTTTTACTAGTTTTTATACGCTGGTCGATGATACACGGGCGATAACTGCGAATGACACTCCTACAAGACTTACAAGGAGAGATGCAAATTAACTTGATCTCAGAGCGAAACATTAAAAGATCACCGTAACACTTTACTGTGACTGTCCATAGCATATTTTTATAACTCTGCAGAAGGACTGAAACGAAGACATCGAAATAAGAATTACAAATTTTTCATGTTTTTTTCAAGGAATTTTATAAAGATATCTACTTGTCATAGCGGCTTGTGAAATTTGATTAAAACTAACGCTTTGAAAAATTATAAGAAATGTATAATACTGCAATGAACATAATCATCTAGATGTAGGAAACCTTTATGTAATAAACATTTCCCCCCGTCAGTCCTGGGGCAGCTTTAACGCCTGTCCATAGCTCGAACCTTTGACACATGTTTGACTTTCATAGCTAACTCAGAGAGGTTAGGGCTTTTGAAAACTTTGGATCGGCAACATCCTGGTTCTGATAAAGGGACGTCGACAAAAAAAATAATTAAAAAAATTTAGCGAGAGAAAGAAAGAAAGAAAGAGAGGGAGAAAGAGAGGGAGAAAATGAGAGAGAGAGAGAGAGGCGGGGGCATAGATTAAGATAGAGACAGAGATGATTGAATGACCAGGAGATATCACAACGAAGTGTTTATAACAAAACACGATGTTTCAACTTAAAATGTTTCTTCTTTTTAAAGAAGCATAAGGCAGTTGCTAGTTGCATAAAGCTCGTCTACATCACGGTGATCTCAGGCCTTATACTAAACCAAAATTAAGCCCCCGTCGGGCAGAGCAGGACTTAAAAGATGAACTTACGCCCCATGACCGCATACACTGCCGGTCCAAGATTTCTCATCACTCTTCTCTTAGGCCAAGTTCATGGTCAAGCTGGGAGAAGGGAGGGGAGAATCAGATGAGATGCAATTTGATCTAAAAGCAAAGAATAAAAAACATCACCGACATTCTGTGCTGTGAGTGTCGATAGCATATTTTATAACTCTCCAGAAGAACAGAAACGAATAGATCGAAGTAAGAGTTAATAATGTTTCATTTTTTTTCACACATTTAAATATATAGCTACATGTCATAGCAGCTTATGATATTTGATAAAAACTATGAATTTGAATAATAATAAAAATGGAGATTTTTTGTAAGATAACTGGCATAAGCTTAATCATCTAGATGTAGGAAATCTTTTTCCATAAACATTTTCCTCCGTGAGTACTAGGGCAGCTGCAAAAACTTCTCGAAGTTCATACACCTGTTATATCTTTTATGGCTCACTCAGAGAGGTTTGGGCTTTTGCAAAACTTGGATCGACGACGTCCAATATCTGATAAAAGGGCGTAAAAAAGAGAATTTAAGAGACATAGAGCGCAGGAGAAAAAAAAAAGAGAGAGAGAGAAAGAGAGAGAGAGAGAGAGAGAGAGAGAGAGAGAGAGAGAGAGAGAGAGAGAGAGAGAAGTGAAGAGGGTGATATTCATGTTGAGCGACAGAGAGTAAAATGATTGAACCAGCAGGAGATGTAATAAAGATAAAAAATGAGAAAAAAAAAACAAAGTTTTTACAAGGGAAGAAATATTTCAACTGCCCCCCCCCCCCCCCCCCCAAATAGAAGCATATTTAAAGGATTGCTATTTCAATTGAGCAGTTTCACAACACTATGATATCGGGCCATTTACCTTGCAAACTTAGAATAGTAGCACAGGTCATTACTTGAATAGAGATCGGTTTCAAATCACCTACCGACAGAGTGAGATTCAAATCGCGAAGATTTTCCTACAGATATCAGGGTTGATGCTTTATGCTCTTAGACACCTTTCTTTGGTCGAAATCTACAACAGTGATATTAATTCATAGCGATTCCGGCACATGTTAATGTTACCTTTCAATTTTAGTCCCATGAGAGTACACATAGCTAGTCCAAGACTTTCCGATGTCAAGGTCAAGGTCAAGCTGGGAGGAAAGAGAGCGGATCAGGAGAAACAATTAAACTGGTTTGAGAGCAAAGAATACAAGGATTACCATAATAACTCACTCGGAGTCAATAACACGATTTATATATCCACAGTGTCACAGAAACGGATACATCAAAACCAAGATTTAAAAATTTTTTAAAGTATTTCAGGACATCTCATATGAGTATTTACTTGTCAAGGAGCGGCCGTTAAAAATTTTAGTTATATTAAGGCTTAAAAAAGTTATAAAAATCGTGCTGTTGAAAAAAATGTTCAATACTGCCATAAACTTAATCATCTAGATGTAGGAAACCTTTCTCTGATAAACATTTCCCCACGTGACTCCAAGAGCAGCTTCAACAACGTCTGTGTACAATTCGAACTTAAGACACATCGCGTATTTTTCATGGCTCACTCAGACAATTTTGGACTTTGGCAAACTTTGGATCGACAACATCCAGGATCAGATGAAGTTACAAAAAAGCAGTTTAAAAATAATCATTCAACTAAATATTTTCCTTTTCATTTCATAACTTTCAGTTTTTCCCTGAAAGGTCTTAATTTTTACCCTTAATCTTAAAATCATTATGAATTATGAATTTACATCCCTCATAAAAAAAATTTCTGGATAATTACAAAAAATGAGAATTACTCAATAAATGAATTAGCAAAAATTGTTCTCAGGACAAGATCTTTAATACTTGATATGATTTGACTTGTCTCCGTTGATGCTTTATCTTTCAAATTTAGATAGATTGGTTGCCAAAATCTGGAAATACAAGGACAATTTTTGTGTAATTATTTTTTCCTCCATGTTGGCCAACATAATGTAAAATACATGTATACAACTTTCAAGCCCTTTCACTTCCCCCCAAAAAATCATAAATAACTCTCTGCTATTTAGATCTTTATTCTTTAAGTTTAAAAATCTGATTCAGAAGGAAAACAAATCTTATTTAATTAATTTTTATCTTAAACAAGCTGCCTATATTATTATCTGATATAACTCTATTCTGTTATATACTCTCAGGAATTCTTCCATGAAAAATGGGGAATGCTTATAATGAATACACCAGTTATTATCAGCATATCAACTTTCATCATGCAGATGCTGCCCTCTTTTCCTGTCAGCAATTACAAAATCATGAACTTTGGCTTCACTAATAAACTAGCCAAGTGAACGAGGGCAAGTGCCAAGTGGCCTCACAGCATCACCCAAGGATCAATCAAGAATGTGTAGAGTAGCTGGCGCAATGAAGTCAAGTGGAAGGTGTTGTGTTAAGGTGTACACATCTTCATGCATACGGGCCTCTATTTATCCTGGACAAATGAGAAATAAATTTAAAAAAATCATTTTTGCCTACTTAATCAATATTGTAAATCAAAGTTCCTCTACACTGTGTTTTGTTTTGATGTATCCGTGTACCAGATACATAAGCAATTCACGGCTGTCAGACGTAAAAGCATAAATACATGGGTTCGAGCATTTGTTTTTGTATGTGTTCAACAAGTTGTTTAGGAGAAACTGCCCTTTGTCAAGCTTATGTCTTTAACCAGCGCCAATATAACTTATCCAAGATTAAGTTTACTTAACTGATAAAGAACTCAAAATTTACTTAAACAATGTAAAGGTGCAAGTTTTTTCCTGCCAAATATTAATCTTATGTCTATGATAACTGAAGATGAGATAAAGAGACTAATTACATGTAGATTTAATCCTGGCACATACAACAGGGTGTTTCATAAATGTGCCTAAATGTACATCTATATAATTATTCTTTCATATAGCGCATCCATAACAATGGGATCTAGGGTGAAAATGCCTTGGGTTAAATGTCTAACATGACACTACAATGACTATCGAATTTTTTTAACTAAGCTTTCAACAATAAAATAAAAACAAATTAAATTATGTTTGAACATTTTGATGCATTAAATCTTTTAGGATATACCTGCCATGCTCAGCGAAGAGTTTATCTTTTTATCAACCACAAAATAATAATAATAATAAAAAACCTTCATGCATTAAGCACTGAGCCAACAATTTAATGTTAGGTTTGTGTGTATTTAAAAATGTACACATATTTTGTATGAAAAGAATACCCAAAAATGGTTAAAAACCAAAGGCAGAGTCTGTTCATTATCGCAGGTCCTCTGCGCATGATCCAGAAAATATGTGCATGTATATTTATTAATTGTTTATACAAATTTTCGGTTATTAAAATAAAAAAAAAAAAGAAAAGGAAATGAAATTTGAGATAAACAAGATCTAGGCCTGCATTTCTGAGAAATATAACAGCCAATTGTTTATAGCCTGAAACTTACAATCGCATCCATTCATTATTATCAATAGCTTTTACAAGAAAAGAAAAAAAAATTGTGAAGTTTGCATTTCTTTTTTATTTCTTCTTTTTGTGCTCCAAAATATGGCATATCCTTTTGATAAAAGATTTCAGCTGCTGATTCAAATCCGTACAGTCAATAAGATTGAAAAGCAGCAATGGGGACCTTTCACAGATACTGGTTTTTCTTTCCTTTATGCGCATGTCTGGAGAAAAAGACTGGAAAAAAATAAAGTGCAATGAAGCTGAATTAGATTTCAATTAAAGTATGGATATAACAAGGAAAAAAGGAAGAGTAGGTTAATACTAATAGTTTTTTTCTTCTTCTTACTGCCCTTTTTGCCGTAGGCAATTAGGGCAGCAACAAACTCCTTCCATTGCTCACGGTCCTGAGCCAGCATCCTCAAGGTGCCCCATGACTGTGCCATGGCTGCTGCCTCTGCCTCCACTGTCCTTCTCCAGGTGGTTTTCGGTCGTCCGCGTTTCCTGTGTCCCTCTGGCCTCCATTGAACGGCTACTCGAGGGATGGCATCTTGTTCCTTGCGGAGTACGTGACCTATCCACCTCCATCTCCTCCGGATAATGATAGTCTCCATTGTCTCTTGTTGGCACTGTTCTAATAGGTCTTCATTTGATATGTATCTAGGCCAGAAGATCCGTGCAATTTTCCTGAGACTTTTGGTGTGGAAGGAAGATAACTTGCAAAGGTCGCTTTCTATCATGCGCCAGCATTCTGACCCGTAGAGCAAGGTGGAAAGAACACAGCTTCTATATAACTTTAATTTTGTGTTCAGTTTGTACTGCTGTGATTTCCAAACTGGATTTAACATTCTGAAGGCATTTCTGGCTTTACCTAATCTTTCTATAATATCTTTATGAGCTCCTCCGTCCGCTGTAACATTACTACCCAAATATTTAAATTGATCAGTGAATGGTAGGAGAGTTTCGTCCACTCTGACTGGCCTAGGATTTGGAATATTTAAAACCATCATTTCTGTTTTTTTCTTGCTAATTTTCAAACCAACCTGTTTTGCATTTGTGTTTAATTCGTTGGTTTTTTCTTGGATGTGGGTGTGGGTATGGGAGAGAAGGGCTAGGTCATCAGCAAAATCCAAGTCCTCAAGGTTCGTAAAAAGGTTCCATCTTATTCCTCTGTTCTTATCTCCAGTTGTTTGCCTCATAATCCAATCAATAGCGAGATTAAATAAGAGTGCTGACATTACACAGCCTTGCCTTACTCCATATAAGACTTGAAAGTTGTTTTGACTATTTCCTACCCTGCAAGTGAAGTTGTTGTAAAAACACTGGATAATAGAGACTATTTCTAATGGGATTCCATAATACCTTAAGATTTTCCAAAGGCTGTTCCTATGAATGCTGTCAAATGCTTTTTCAAAATCCACGAAGTTGATGTATAGTTCTCTCTGCCATTCAGTGCATTGTTCAATTATGTTTCTTAGTGTAAAAATCTGATCAATACATCCTCTTCCTTGCCTGAAGCCTGCTTGTTCTTCTCTAAGTTTGCCATCCACAGCGCTGCTTATGCGATTAATAACAATTTTAGCGAGAACTTTGCTTGGTATAGATAGCAGTGTTATTCCACGCCAGTTATTGCAATCACTTAATGTACCTTTCTTAGGGATTTTAATTATTACACCTTCATTCCAGTCCTCTGGTATTTCCTTCTTATTCCATGCTGTGGTCAATAATGGGAGTAAGATTTCTGCAGCCAATGGCGGATCAAACTTAAAAAGCTCGGCATTCAGAAAATCAGGTCCAGGGGCTTTATTGTTTCTTAGGGACTTAATGGCTCTTATGATTTCCTCTTTTGTCGGGGGTGTTGTTGCCACGTCAAGGTCCTTTTCTGCCTCTTGGATATCCGGTTCAGTTTCGGGTGCTGGTCGGTTCAGGACCTCACAGTTTTGACTGTTCAAAAAGATTGTTATGCTTTTATAAATTATAGAGTAGTTATGCTCTGACTTCATAGTCAGAAATAAACATTATTTGATTATCAGATAAAAGAACACATATCTCCAGCCAGTGCTGTTTAGTAAAGAGTTGTGCCTGGACATGTATATTCATGCTTTCATTCACACACTAATGTCAGGTTTTCTTTACAATTACACATAGGTCAAGTTATAAAATTATCTATGGTGATTGCTTTCAGATGGCAGTACATGTAAGTTGATGTTGAAATTAACTTGCATCCACTGTATTACAAATTTAACAATCTAACCACTGTTCCATGTTGTTGTAAAGTGTTGATCATACCCAGCAACAGTTTAATTTTAAATGCTTGGCTTTTTATCTTTTTAACCAAATTACATACTAATATAGTAAGGCATTGTTCATACCCTTTGGATTTGCTAGATTGTTTGCAGGTATGTTGGTATCAGAAGCATCAAGTTTCATTGTCAGTCTCAGTCAAATGGATCATTGTAGAACATTTTGTTGAGTTTAAGAGCATGTAAAACATGGTGGAGGATATCACTACAAGCTCAGATTTTGGGTCAAGTTAGCTGTGGAAAAACAGAAAAAAAAAAAATTAATAAATGATGTAAAAAATTCTGCACTTTGCTTACTATCAGTTTGAGCGCTTCCCTTACAAAACTACATAGTAAACTATGTAGCTTTTCAACAAATCTGCAGCTTTAGATTCACTTCTTTTTTTTCTTTTTTTTTTAAAGAACTCTATTATAGTTCTAGTTGGTTTATCAGAAGTCTACTCCACATTCTCCTTTAATTCTTCAACACAGTGCATTAATTAGCCTTCTTTCACTTAATTGGCCCCACAATTATGAAACCATGGAAGGTAGTCTTAAAAAAAAATAAAATGTAAATGAACCCAATTTTTTTTTCAACAGCAATCACATTACTAGTGCTACTACTACCAATATTGTTACTAGTGCTACAACCAATTCTACCACCACTATTATGATTCTTACTACTACTACCACTCCTACTACTACTCCTACTACCACTACTACTACTACTACTACTACTACTACTACTACTACTACTACTACTACTACTACTACTACTACTACTACTACTACTACTACTACTACTACTACTACTACTACTACTACTACTACTACTACTACTACTACTACTACTACTACTACTACTACTACTACTACTGCTGCTACTACTACTACCACTACTACAACCACTACTACCACTACCACTACCACTACCACCACCACCACCACCACCACTACTACTACTACTACTACTACTACTACTACTACTACTACTACTACTACTACTACTACTACTACTACTACGATAAGCACTATCATCACCACAACTAGTGCTACTATTACTACTACTACTGTTATAACCACTACAACCATTACTAATACTACTACTTCTGCTACTACTACTATTACAAACATTATTGCTATTGCTACTACAACAATTACTACTACTACTACTACTACTACTACTACTACTACTACTACTACTACTACTACTACTACTACTACTACTACTACTACTACTACTACTACTACTACTACTACTACTACTACTACTACTACTACTACTACTACTACTACTACTACTACTACTACTACTACTACTACTACTACTACTACTACTACTACTACTACTACTACTACTACTACTACTACTACTACTACTACTACTACTACTACTACTACTACTACTACTACTACTTCTACTACTTCTACTATCACCACTACTACTGCTACCAGCACCACCAGTACAGCTTCAGCTAATACTATTGTTATGGGAGGTGGGGGTGAAAAGTCACAAATTTCACTTTTTAGTATCCAGAGACAAAAAATATTTCTCTAAAATAATGCTATTGTACCAGATACCAGTTCCACACTACAGTTATTTGTATGCAGAGCCATTTGCAGTCGATGGTTACGGTATGTTCGTGACAGACTAGCTAAGTTGGAATTTTGAATTGTGACTTTTTACCCCGGCCCAGGGTCAAAAAGTCACACACCTGGGGTAAAAAGTCACATTATTTCAAACACGTATAGAAAAGCTTTTTGATGCCAAAAACTGAGAAAAAAATATTCCTCAAAAGTTATGCACCAGCACCGGTATAATATAATGTAAAGATTATCAATCACACTGAGCTACAAATTTATATTTTAGGTTGAATTTAATTAATTTAAAAAAAAAAAAATAAAACTTTGAACTGTCTTTTTTATTGTGGGCGCGGGGAAGAGCCGCGGATATTACATCGGCCCAAAAGAGGACAGTGGCCAAAGCTTAAAAAAAAACCCTTTAGCTAAAGACAAAGGGCTGTATCAAACATGCTTTAAAAAATGTAGACTACCTTTAAAATGATAGCAGACAAAAAACACATTTTAGGCTGCATATTTTACAATGTCCTCAATGAAGACATGGCCACTGTTGGTGCGCCGTGTTCCTTGAGTAGTATTTTCCGACTTTGTGAGAAATGATGTCCTCTTTGTACACTGACCACGTTTCATCGTTTTTGAAGTTTACAAATTTATTTTTCACTTTCTCACTTCTCTTGAGATATTCTATTTCAAAATCCCCTTCTCCATCCATCAGTTGCTTCACAATTCCAGTGTAGAAGGCAGTGGGCTTTTTGCCATTACACTTGAAGAAAATGAAGTCGCCAACCCTGAGAGTCTCGAGTTCGGCATCACTCAAGGAAGACTGGAGAGCTGCCATTTCGTGATCAATTTCATGTTCGATGGTCTCCAGAAATTCACCCTCCTCCTCCTCCATTTGTTCAGCCAAAATGTTTTCCAGAGCATTGTTGGCCTCCTCATCATCATCTGAATCATAGTGCAATTTCTTTGGTTTGGAAGGGCCAGCAGCACTGATGGTGATAGTTTGCGAGGACAGTTTTTCTGGAGTTGATGTCAAGATGGCAAACATCACTGCCTTTCTTTTCTTTTGGCCTTCTGTGCGGGCGGGGGCTTTGGGAAACGGGCGAATTTCCTTCGGGGAAGTAAAGGTGTCCGATTTAGATGGTGCTGGTGAGGTGGTAGCTGTCTGCCGACGCTCAGAGTCAGAATCAGAGGCTGGTTCATCTCTGTTGGGAATGGGTGCAGGTCTGTCTGTGGAATATGTTGGCATGAATTTGTGATCAGGAAATACATTTCGATCCATGGGATAAATTCCAGTGGATTTGAATCCAGGAAAGATGTTTGCTGGTGTGAATGCTTTTGGAAAAGCGTACGATACCATCTGTGGCACAGAATGAATCGACATCTGTTTGCCAGCATTTGCAGAATCTTTGCACAACATCTCCAATGCATGGTCATAATATAGCTCAAATGGTCCATAGACTGATTTGTCCAGGGGTTGCATTTCGTGGGAACAATGTGGGGGGAATGACAATAGGGTGATGTAGTTTTCTTTGCAAAACCTGATGGCACCTTCACTAAAGTGTGACGCGTGGTTGTCCAATATCATCAACACTGGACGGTCCTTTGAAGGCTTTGTATGTTCGTAGAAATGCTTTAGAAAGTTCATAAAGTTTTCGGACGTCATCCACCCGGATGCCTTTAGGTGAGCGTTGCACATTGTTCCTGCTGGGGCAGCGAGGGTCCAGTGTTCTTGAACATTGACCCTGGGGAATATCAGGAAGGGTGGAATGCTGTTTCCTATGGCATTTACCGCTCCACATAGTGTGACGGTGCTCCCTTTCTCATGCGACACAATGGAGCCCACACGTTTTTCGCCCTTCTTTGCAAGTTGTCGCCGAGGTGTTTGTATTGTTGAACATCCTGTTTTGTCAATGTTCCAAATACATTCTGGTCAAAACTTGTGCTTCTCCATCGCTTTCTCCAGATTGTCAAAGAATGTATTAACAGTTGTTTAGTTAAATGCTTGTGTACGATTGAGTGAAGTTGCCTCCGGATTTCGCAGAGACAACTTGTCGTTGTGACGTTGCCTGAATGCCTTAAGCCGGTCCTCAACCGCAGTTTTCGCAGAGGTCCACGATTCTGGTACGGGAATGTTGTTGGCGACTGCTAATTCGTAGGCTAAGTTGCGCACTTCACGCAGAGTAAGGCCATAGTAGACTGAAGAGGCCTCAATGATGTAATCCAGAAGAGCTTGCTCTTGCTCGTCTGAGAAGATGCGCTTCTTCTGCGTGCTATAGCCAAAAGTGGCCTTCTCAATATTGCCGTGTTTTTGATGCAGCTTTACGTAGCGCTGACGGGTCTTGTAATTGACGCCAAAGTCAGATGCAGCTTTACGAAGATATCTTCCTTCCAAATTGGCTGCAACCGCTATCTCCATGGCATCTTTGGTAAACGTTCCTCGTGCTGTTTTACGCTGATATTGCCTCGACATGATTCTTTGAAGTAAAAAGCAAAACAAATACCTCTGACTATTTGAATTGAAAGAAAGATACAATCTAAAAACAGTCTCGTCTCTATTGTCCGGACTCTAAATACTCGGATAATCAAGACTAGACTGTGTAAAACATTTGGGCCTCTTGGACACACGGTACAAAATTGAGTTACTTGTCTGTGATGTGAATTCATGATATGAATGCTGAGAGAATCAATGACTTAAGGTGCTCACTTAAAAATTCAAGAAAACAAGAAAGCAAAGCAAATTGTATTGTATAATACCAAGTAATTTCCATTCTTAACAACCGGGTGAAAAGTCACACCCTAGAAACACTTTGACTTTTCACTCCAGCATGGGTTGCCTTACTCAGAGGTCCACAATACCAAACCAACTTTCCAGCTAAGCAAATAATCAATCAAAATTGGAAGTAATATGGCTAAAGAGTATAAACATTCCATGCACACACAAAATCAATAAAAGATAAAAGTATACTTACAGATTTCAGTAGATTGAATTGTACACTTTTTGCTTGGGAACAGCTTGCCTTGACTCAGATCTCAGTTTAAGAAGTAAAAATGAAAACAGGAAGTCAACACTGGCCAAGAAACAACCACCATATGCCAGAATTTTTCAAGAAAAGGGACCAAAAATTATTTTTTTTCAGGCCAAAAACCTGCTGTGACTTTTCACCCCTGTGACTTTTCACCCCCACCTCCCCTAGTAGTAGTAGTAGTAGTAGTAGTAGTAGTAGTAGTAGTAGTAGTAGTAGTAGTAGTAGTAGTAGTAGTAGGAGTAGTAGTAGTAGTAGTAGTAGTAGTAGTAGTAGTAGTAGTAGTAGTAGTAGTAGTAGTAGTAGTAGCAGTAGTAGTAGTAGTGTTATTATTACCATTCTTGTTGTTCTTGTTATTTTTTTTTTATTATTATTTCTATTAATTTATATCTCGAGAAATGGTAAGGTTGGTCACTGCCGTTTTGTTTCACTTGGCTTTGAATCGTTCATTGTCCACTCTTGAAAGATTCAATACTCCTTTAAACTTCGTGCGGAAAATATCTGTAGGGCTAGGGACACGTTAGTAACGTGAAGCATATAACCATACGGAATTCCTACTTGTTTAAAGAGAGGTGAAGGGATTTTTTCATTCAGAGTATACCTATAAAACTATATACTTGACATGCGCAATCGTTATAAACAACCCGTAAAATATAAGCCATCATTTTTTCTTAAAACCCATACCTCATAGAATAAAGATTGTGACTGATTTTTTTGTGAAAAATTGAAAGATTCATCTCACTACGAGTCAAGGCAGAAAAATAGGTTTTGATTAAATTGCTATTCGGTAAGAAGTGGAGTTTATAATAAAATTTCATGAATTTCGGCCTTTTTATTAAATGTAATGACGAATGAAATTGTGAGAATATGCGTCGCAGGTAAAACGCTTGAAGAAAGTGTGTCACTTTTTACTTATGTGGATCAGGAGAGATTCTGCATTGCCTGGCAAGGCAACTTCACCAGGAACTGGCTCCAAGCCCTAACAGTGGTAAGGTCCCGTAAAACGGCCAAGGTCCACATACTATGACGGCACGCGCCTGTCGTCATTTATGCTTTGGGTCTGATGTGGCTCCTCTCATAAAACACCGGGATGCGCACTTGTGTGCATCACTTTGGTGCTTGGATGCTGGCAGGGAAGTTTTGTCGTGGGTCGTGTGAGAAGCACAACCTGCTCAGAGGTACCGGCGACTTGGGTACTTCGTCGATGTTGTGACGGTGGGCCGGCTATCCTGAGAGTGTCTATATGGCGGAAGTTCAGAGCTGAAACCCTTCACCCCCTGCAATCTTTTTGACATATCTCCTATTATAGGGAGTTGAATATCTTCCTGTATAGTGAGATGTATTCTTTTTTTTACTTTCAAAAGGGCATTATCCATTTAATTTACAACACCCTCTTAATTTGTTATCTTTCACGGGTTAGGAATTTCACATAATTTTAAATCACTCCACAAACGCAATGTCCACTGGTGACTGGCAGGTCCTACCTGATTGTCAGTTCTAAAATCGCGATAGACTCTGTGTCGATGAACCTGTAAGCACAACGCGACATACAGAGAGAACTACTGAGTAATAAACTGAGATAGATAGAGGTAAAGATAATGTATACAAAATATACGAAGAGAAACAAAAAAAGAAAGAAACAACGAGAGAGAGAGAGAGAGAGAGAGAGAGAGAGAGAGAGAGAGAGAGAGAGAGAGAGAGAGAGAGAGAGAAAGAGAGAGCGAGAGACAGCGAGAGAGGGGGACAAAGAGAGAAGGAGTGAGAGAAACGGATGGAGATAGAAGGCTAGATAGTGTGGAAGAGGAAGCTGAAAGAATCAGAAATAGAAGTAAGAAATAGCGACGCACAGTTAGAGAGACAGAAAAACTCAAAACTGCCTTACAATAATCTGTTAAAAAAAAAAGAAAAAAATGTTTCGAAAGAACAGAATAGAGGAAAAAAAAAAAAAGAAAAGAGAGACAGGGCTCGATAGATAGATAGATAAAGCGAAAAAAGAAAGAAATAGGGACACAAAGATTTTGAGACAGAAATAGTGAGCTATAAAAAAGACAGAAAAAGAGATAGCGAGAGAGAGAGAAAGAGAGAGAGAGAGAGAGAGAGAGAGAGAGAGAGAGAGAGAGAGAGAGAGAGAGAGAGAGAGAGAGAGAGAGAGACAGGCAGACAGACAGACAGAGAGACAGAGAGACAGAGAGAGGATGAAAAAGGAACTACCAGAAAAAGATGGATGAAGTAGCAACGACACGGTTACAGAGGAAGACTGAGTACAAGGCTGATTCACTGCCTTATTGCTCTCCCCTTCCCCACTTCTCTCTCTCCTCCCTCTCTCTCTCCCTCTCTCTCTCTCTCTCCTCCCTCTCTCTCTTTCATATATAAATCTCTTTTTTTAAGTCTATAAGAGTATGATTTTTTCTAAACTATGATTCTATAAGTTCTGCTCTTTTCCTTGTCTGAACATTATTATGAAGAATAATAATTATATGCAAAAAAATCACCGATTTCTTTACATCTGTTTACATGTAAAACAGCCTATTCTCTCTCTCTCTCTCTCTCTCTCTCTCTCTCTCTCTCTCTCTCTCTCTCTCTCTCTCTCTCTCTCTCTCTCTCTCTCTCTCTCTCTCTCTCTCTCTCTCTCTCTCTGGCTCATTGGCTGAGCGCCTGGTCTTGCCTTGGCAAGGCAATGGGTGTCGTATTGAGGTGCAGGTTCCCTAACCGTTCCATCTGTCCTTATCTTTTCTCGACTTTCTCTTTTTTGTCGGTTTCGAGCTGGTTGATTTTTCTATACTCTCTCTTCCCCCCTCCCCCCTTTCTTTCTCTCTCTCTCTCTCTCTCTCTCTCTCTCTCTCTCTCTCTCTCTCTCTCTCTCTCTCTCTTTATGAATATACCCTCCTCCTTGAATCTCAGCTTTTTGTTCTGTTTTTCAGTGTTTATACAAATGGATCTGTTTTTTTTTTTTTTTTTTTTGCTTTTTCTCCTCTTCTTTTTTGTCTTTTATTCAATTCCATTCAAGCAGAATTTCTCTCTCACTCTCTTTAGAAAGAGGTCTGGGGAAGAAATATTCAGATAAAGACAACATTGGAATATAGTTTGATGTAAGTTATACGTATTGTTTTTATGATGTTTTTATCATTGGATCTTTTCTGAGAAAGTATTTTATATAGTTTTTTTGCCCCTTGTTGAGCTTTTTATGTCCCTTTTCTATAATCTGCAGACTAACAATGTAAAGTACTCACGCCAAAGTCAAGCTATTACAGTTCGCTATGTTGCTACGTCTGGTAGCCCTGCTGTGCTGTTTAAGTTGCACATGAAGGAGGAGTAAAGATGTTGACGGGAATCCAAGAAGCTACAAGTTCATGTGGGATTTGGCTGCTTCACAAGGCAAACACTTTAAATGTAATCATAATACAATTATAATCTTATTGAGTGGGTTCGGAAAGCAAGATTTATTGATAAAGATTTTTTTATATTTATTAAACTTATCTAATCTCTAACAACCTTTTATGTAGTTCATATTTTTTCTTTGACAAACATCTATTTTTCCTTGAAAAATGCAATTTGCCCTTTTTTTAAAACTGTTTTCATTAGTCTCAATGATTAACAATACAAATGTATCTAGAGGTTCTATTTTTTATTACTTAAACTCTCTCATTTTGTTTTGGAGCGGGAAGGGAAACTGTCAAATAGAGATCTAAAGACCTTACTTTTGCTTAATGAAGCAAAATAATCACGTCTCACCCTTGTACCTCAAGACTTAAAATTTAAAATGGAATCGAAAAAAAAAAAATAGAAAAATGTAAAGTCTATGAATAATCTTTGACTACAGGCTTTGGACCCTAAAATCAGGCTTTAGGGCATTTCTTGTATGTTCAAGATAATCGTGACAATAAGAGTAAATATGGCATACGCGTCTTTTTATACAAACATCACCATTGATTTCAAAAGTTATTGTAGTGAGTTAAGACAGAGTAATTCCTCACTTATGAAGCATCTTCAAATGCCAGTCAAGTTCAATTTGTCGATTAATTTTGTTTTTTTTTACACTTTTCAAGAATACTTTTTATTGTTTGGATCATCTGATTTTGCTCCATAAATAAATCAGCTCCTCATAGATACTTTGAGTTGTGATGTTATTACCATCATCATCATCATCAGAATTATATCATCATAATTATCATCATCGTCCTCAACAACATTTTATAAGTACTATTATTATGTTTATCATTGTAGTAGTAGCAGTAGTAGTAGTAGTAGTAGTAGTAGTAGTAGTAGTAGTAGTAGTAGTAGTAGTAGTAGTAGTAGTAGTAGTAGTAGTAGTAGTAGTAGTAATAGTAGTTGTTGTAGTAGAAGTAGTAGTTGTCGTCAGTAGTGGTGGTACTATTAATGGAAGAAGTAGTAGTTATAGTAGTGGTAGTATTAATAGTGATTGTAGTAGTAGTAATAATAATAGTAGTAGTAGTAGTAGTAGTAGTAGTAGTAGTAGTAGTAGTAGTAGTAGTAGTAGTAGTAGTAGTAGTAGTAGTAGTAGTAGTAGTAGTAGTAGTAGTAATAGTAATAGTAGTAGAAGAGTAGAAGTGGTAGTATAGAAAAGTAGTTGCAACAGCGAAAGCAGCAGCATCAGCAGTAAGAACAGGAGTAGCTGTAGACGTAGAAGCACGAAGATTAGTTGTAGCAGCATCTTTTCAGTGGTTATAGTAGTGGTGATTGTTTTATTCAAATGTAAGTTAACAAGTGAGTCGATTATGTAATTTTAATGATTGAAAATCTAGATCTAAAAAATTGCTTTTAAAATATAAAAAAATATTTTAAATGCTTTTCCGAAAAACTTCTAACATTAAGTCCAGTATAACATCATTACTATCTTGCTTGGTATACAAATTACTTCTTCATAACATAGTACAAATACCATATTGTCTTGGTTAATTGCCGTTTTTGACATTTGAAAACTTCATATAAGCTGATGTGTAGGACTTCTTGACACATCATGTCACGATTTTATTATTCATATGTGTCATGTTTAACATACATATTTTGAAACAAAAAAAATTATAGGTAAAATCACGTAATGTTTCTCTTTATTCTTTCTCATATCCCTTTTTTTGTTTACAGCTTTGGGGATATTCTACATGCCATGGCTATGTGTGGAACAAAAAAGATGTTGATTTAATTTTGGAAATGTCAGCAAAGTAGTTAAAAGAAGCAGGTCTTTTCTATCCAGTACATTCACTTTTTTTTCTAGCTCCACCACCTTAAACTACGACGGAACTATTACTCTTACTGTTGCTGCTACTATAAGAACAACTACTATCACCTCTTTTAAAACAAACAAAATTTACAACTTTTCTGGAAATAGACAAACAAGTCTTGAAAGATCATAAATAATTATGTTAGATGAGGCCGAGAAGATAAAAGAAAATTAAGCATTTTTTTTTTGTTGATGTAACAGTGTAGGAAAATGGCAGACATCATTCATAATATTGTATTTCAAATTGTAATCACAGTTCATGTAGGCTTATACATTGTAAAGCCAATGGAACATGAGTTACAATAAATGCCTGTTCAATGATGTAAAAATTAAATGGCTCAATCCGTTGAAGAATTCTTATAACACAACCAGTCTTAAAATTGGTAATAGATTAAAAAAAATGATGAGTGAGTGTCTCTATTACCCTCTATCATCTTTCTATCTTATACATTTTTTTTGCGTTTGTCTATTTTTCACTCTCGCCTCCCCCCCACCCTCTCTCTCTCTCTCTCTCTCTCTCTCTCTCTCTCTCTCTCTCTCTCTCTCTCTCTCTGTCTCTCTTTATATATTAATCTTCTCTTTAAGAAAAATTGTCTCACCGAATGCATCAACTGACAAGCAGTGCAAGAGTTGCAAGTCCACCACGGAGTATGATAATTATGCCGCTAGTTCTAGACAGGAGCTGGGTCATGTCAGTCTGGGACATTAAATGAGGTTATGAATCAGTGTTACTGGAAAAGTCTTGGTTGCGGATGTTGATAACTGGTGGTCTAATTTTTCTAGGCTGTAGATCCAGAATTGTATTTCCTAGTTTTTGAAGGCCTATCATGTCTACTGTAAGTAACTGATCTATAGGTATGACTGATGCTTAGCCCGAGAAAGTTAAAATGTTTGGCGAAGCGTCGCGTCTCTAGCTCTCATTGTTTATGTTGAACTTGAACTATTGTGTGTTTTGTGTAATTTCTGTGATATTAGCCCTACGTACTATTTGCTGCATAATTTACATGTAATGAGATAGACGACATTGTGTGAGCAGCAAGGGAGGTTATGTGGAATGCCGCATGTTTAGCCTTTGGCTGTGAAAGTGATAGCCCTTGATGTTGTGATGAATGTACATATTATGCAGCTGGTGATGTTGCATGTTATGCTATCTGTTATGTCTTGTATAGAGTCTACTAAATGTACTTTTAAGTCACAAATGTTCTTTGGCCTGTGAAAAGCTGTCTTTGTGAGGTTCCGGAATGTGGGGTGGGGAGAGGGGTGTGTGTGTGTGCATTGTTTTAATACTAACTAATCTGTGGTAAAAAGAAATGGTCTTGGAGAACATTTTTTTTTACTTTGGAGGGTATATAGGGTAGGGCTAGAATTAATTTTTCGTTCATGAGAACTCTTTTTGGTTTCTCTCTCCAGTTTCCATGTGAGACAGAAGTTTCCTCAACGTATTTATCACTTGTCAAACTTTATAACAAGTATAACAGAAAAGGGACGGCATCATATTTGCCATTTTGAATAAAAATTCCTAACGTTTAAAAGCTTTCCTGTCGCAAAGTTTTTTCGAGAGTAACAGAGATGGCGAAAATAATCATGAAGTTCCCCAAGTTAAAAAATGCGCAAATAGTCTGAATTAATTTCAGATAATAGTTCCCTTGGCACGCGGAAGATTCGTCAAAAAAACTTTTATTTCATCATGCTTCAGTCTTAAAAAAAACAACAACAACAACAAAAAATAACAAAAAAATAAAAATAAAAAATGACGTGGCTTGTTTCCTGCTTTGACCTCACAATATTTCATAAAGCTAACGCTATAATTCCTCATCATCTTTCCTATGCTATTTTTGACACAGTAAACCCGAGTTCAGTTTTTCATTGCAGTACAAAACTGAAAGCCTTCGATAGCGCAACAGAGATGCTGTAAGAACGAAATTAAGAACACAGAGTCTTTCGGTCAGTAAATCAGATTATCTTTAGTGTTATTATCAGTAGCGTTGGGCTGGAACCCATTTTCTGGTCTGATACCGAGCAAGCAGGCCTTTACTCTTAGTTTCTGACCAAAAGCAATAATAATTGTGCTTGAATAAAACATGAAGATTAATTAACGAGGGTAATACAGTAGAAGCTTTAGAGCTCTCTGCTTCGTGCCATACTATTATCTGACACAGTTAGCAGACCAGAGACAAATGTTTTCCAATTGGGTGTAATCGAGGTACCACAAAAAAAATATAGAAATAATGTCAACTTCCTAGATAATTTCTTAATGGTTGGCGGTGTTTTGAAAATTCTAGAATATTCAATTTTTGTAAAGAGAATTTCCCTTTCTTTTAGACTATTTTTATTCTACATAGTTAGAAAGAGGATGTCAAATAGTAACGATGCAGGGAAAAAAACTGTATCTACGAAATAATACTTTGTGTCTTGACGCCACGACTACTGGTTTTTCTACCTCCATCTCTGCCATTTTCTGCCCATTTTTTCCTCTGCATATGTTTCTCTTCCTTTCTTTATCTCATTCCCTCTCCCTCATTTTCTCTTTATCTCTTACACACACACACTCTCTCTCTCAGCATCTCTCCCTATCTTTCTTTCTCTCTCTGTCTCTGTCTCACTCTCTGTCTCATTTTCTCTCTCTCTCTCTCTCTCTCTCTCTCTCTCTCTCTCTCTCTCTCCCTCTTTTTTTTTCTTTCTCCCTCTCTGTGCTTTAATTCTTATTCTCACTGGTCACTTTCTACTGTTAATGTCTGTCGACAGCTCCCCACTTTCACTTTTAAATCATATTCAAGAAACATATCATGTTATTCTTTACACCATTCTGCATATCTTAATCTAGATTAACTTTTTGAGTCTATCAGCAATAGAGAAGCCGAGAAAAAACAAACAAAAGCTCATATCTTAATGAAAGAAAATAAAATGTAACGGGACTGATAGAAAAAAACAACAACTACTCATATTTCTGTCATATATTATTCTCCAGTGTAAAAACGGTTTACAAATTAGAATTGTTCTCTCAATAGATACACAGGCCTTAAAAGATGATAAGAATCATACAAAATATTGGCCTGGCATCCTCACATATTTTCCCTTATTATATGACGTTTAGCAACACAACTGCGGCAGAGAAGATAAAAGAAAATTTAAGTTATATGTGGTTTTAAAATAAGGATGAATCGGAAGTATTCCTACCATTAGATATTAAAGATTTCTATTGAAATCCTTTCTTTTCTTCCAGCGGCTAAGCTATATTATTGTAGTTTCATGATACCTTTCCTTCATTCATTTGACTTCCATTTTTCAGCGACTTCAAACTTGATATTTATTTTGATAATCTAAAAAAAATGTTAATAACCTATAACTAGTATTACGGTCAGAAACAATATCGTGAGTCAAAAAAACATACCGTTGTTATTCGACCCGGAGAGGATAATTATGGCAAATTGCGAGCTAATCGCTGCATTCACTCCGGTAATTTACACACATTTTGTGCGAGTCATTGTCTTTGACGGCACTGGACAACGTCAGCTGTTAGGTCAAGCTATCCAGCTCTGATGTTTTACAAGAGCAAGCCACTACTATATAAGCAGAAGTGAAGTTAACAGAGAGCACTACTTACTCCCAACCAGTTGCAGTATAGGTGAAGCCCATCTGAAATTTTTCTACGAACCAGCCATTCTTGCTAAGGTCAGTCCTTAGTAAATCATGTCACAAAAAACCGGTAAAAGTATAACAAGATATAAAAGTGTTTGTGGAAGTGGTGAAAGTAGTAGTAGTAGTAGTAGTAGTAGTAGTAGTAGTAGTAGTAGTAGTAGTAGTAGTAGTAGTAGTAGTAGTAGTAGTAGTAGTAGTAGTAGTAGTAGTAGTAGTAGTAGTAGTAGTAGTAGTAGTAGTAGTAGTAGTAGTAGTAGTAGTAGTAGTAGTAGAATTAGTAGAAGTAGTAGTAGTAGCAGTAGTAGTAGAATTAGTAGAAGTTATAGTAGTAGCAGTAGTAGAAGGAGTGGTAGTAGTCTTAGCAGTAGTATTAGTAGCGGTAGGTGCTGTAGTGGCGTAGTAGTGCTGTTACATTTCTTTACACCTTTCTTATAAAGTTTAAAGACATATTTATATTAATAAACTCTTTTGCTATAACTTTTTTTCTTTACATCAAAGGTGAAATTACAAAATAAAAAAGTGCTTTGTAAAAAAAAAAATCGTTTTAGCGACTTTAGTATTGATGGGAAATTATGCTGACAATTTGTATAAGATATTGAAATTTGATCTCTCGATATTTTTTGAATGATTTTTTCCAAAGTATTTTGTAAAAGAAAAGTAAAATGTTAATCAGAGATTTCATTTCTTTGATTTTTTTTTAAAAACTTCTCATTTTATTTTCTTATTTTTATTTTCAATAGAAATTCTTTTCCCTATCTCTTTGCTGCTGTCCGGGTATCAGATAACAAGATGCTGAAGAGCCTTTTCGCCGTCTGCCTCTCTCTGACTCTCTTGGTTGTATACACAACAGCTCTTTCGACTTTGGACGGCAAGGATGATTTAGGTGAGTGAGAAAAAGGTTATTGTGCATAGTTAGTGATTTTCTGAGTCAGTTAATCTACAGCCGTCATAACACGACTGGTTCTCTCCGTTAATAGTAAGAATGATTCTATAGGATAGAGAGACGCTTTACAGATGCTGTGATTTTGCATGTCTTTGGTAGGTTTACAGCTAACAACGTTTCTATGAATATCTTCCATGAAAACTTTAAAGATGTCCGTTTTGGCCGATCCGTTTCCACAGAGTGGCGTTTTCTATTTTTCATAAAACAATTCCAAATACCTTTCAAGATTTTTAGTGAACCTGCAATATAAATTTAACTATTGTCCTGAGCGAAGGAATGTTTTAGAAATACCATGAAAACGTTCAATATATGGAAACTAAAACAGTAAATTGAAAAATTCGTCATGTGTATATGGAATTAAATAACACTTCTATCAAACCATGATAATCAGCTGTAAGATTGAGTAAAATCTTCAAGTTTGCCTTTGATTTGTCAGGCACCTATATCGTTTTCCAAATTACAGGAATTTATACTTTAAGGAGTATAATGATTTAGTTGCGTATTGTATTTTTCAAGGCCACTTAGTATGCCAAAATAATCTATTGAATAAAGCAGGATCTTCTGCTTATCAATAGTCGCATAGTAGTTATTTCAAAAGCTGAATCGGTAGAGCGTGTAGCTGACAATACAGAGGTCCCGAGCTCTAATCCTGGTTTGGGCTATCTGGTTGTTGGCTTGGATCAACAGGTTCTATCTAAGACTTAATGAGAGTTTAGCAGTCATTGTGACTCTTACAACGGAAGTGTTGAAGTCATTGTCTAAACAGTTGAAAATTAGCATTAGTTGCCGCCCTAAAGGAATTATTCTCGTATTGTTTGTTTCTTTTTTCTTTCTGTTTCGTTCCTCAGCATACTTTCTGAAAGACCATATATCTAATATATATATATATATATATATATATATATATATATATATATATATATATATATATATATATATGCAAAATTTTTTAGTTATTTCTAAATTGATTCTATTTTGGATTTTTCTAAAACTTGTTACATTTTTATATATTTAGATTTATCAAGAATGTAAAGTGCCTTTCTCTTTTTCCTTAGGTTAAAACATATCCCGTTTCCAAGAAGAAGGGAAAATGATAATAATTTAACAATCTTGACTTTTATTTTTACCTATTCTATCCTCCAGAGTCCATGATTCTGAAAGACTCCACCTGGGGGATGGACGGAGGTTTACAAGTTGGAACTGACGAGGAGATTTTAAGCAAGCGCACAAGCGTACCATATGCTTGTAGACGTGACTGTCACTGTAGAGGATGGTCGAAAAGAGCTTGCAACTACTGCCTATACCTGAGGCGGATGTGTAGGATAAATCATGGCTTTGTGGTCGACGCATAAACATCAAGACATTAGACCCTGCAGACTCGGATTTTCACACAATTAAGCCTGGGACCTTTAGATATTTCAGCTTGCGCTATGACGTTTAAATACTTTCACCTTTATGGTTCATATTTTATCATGTTAATCAAGTACAAAAAGAAAAAAACAACAACTAAAGAGTGCAAGTCTTCATAATAAGGTAGCTTTACTTGACATATCTTACATCTCAACCTTCAATAGAAATGATTTCAATTTGACACCAAAGGTTTTGTGTATGAGAAAACGTTAACGAAGACATCAGTATGACACGTCTTTTCACGAAAATGTACTCTAGCAGCAGCGAAAGTATGTTCCTTAGAACTTTTTGAAAAATAGAATGATGCAATGAAGTTACTTGGATCATTTGATCAATGTTACTATGCATCCGAGAGTTTCGTTTTGAAAATAAAACTGTCTTAATACAGACATACAGGTTAATGAAATATTGAGAATATCAAGATGGAATCTAAACAAGGTTGTTATTCGAAATCTTTCATCAATCAAAGGGTCTATCCTGTTAGCTAATAAATAGTTGAAAAGCAACTTAAAACTTGCACAATAATATCATTCGTTTAAAGTATCAAGATGCGTCGTTGTCTTCTTTCCTTGATTTGTACCATCAATTAAAAATGTTTGAGAATAAAAATAACTTTTCAGTCTACCCATTTTCTGCATATGTGCTAACTTTGCATGTTGTTACATTTTGTTACCGTTTGACCCTTTCTCTCAACGCCATTTTTATGATGATAGTGAATTTTCTACCAGTAATTGAATGACGACACTGGTGCAGGCTGACTGGAGTTTAGTAGCCTGCTAAGCATAGGCCGACTGCACGTATGGCCCTTATTTATTCCCTGCAATGATCTGAGACTGCTACCATTTTGTCCAACTGCTCAACTGTTTACCATCTCCAGTTCTTTCATCCGTCTGTACCATAACCAATCTCTACCAATAAAGCAACTGCAGAATCTCCTAGAAATTCAATCATGACCGAAGTACTGCACACAAAAAAAATCAAAAGCTATGAAATTTCGCACAATAATATTTTGCTTTAATCCACTGTAGTCACTTTTAAATGAACGTGGTCTGAAAAGATGGCAAACACGTGAATTCAATATAAAATATCTTTTGGCATAATATACTCTACAATGATCAAAACTTGATGCAACATTTATGGCACAAATATGCATATATGGCAAAAATAAGGGTCAACCTAGCAGTCACACTTCTCCAATTTCATTTCTCAATAAAATTGAATGAAAGATCTCAATTTTTTGTATAAAAAACAGTATATCAACAACTTGTGACGTTTCTGTGAGGATCACACATTTAGATTCAACAATTTAAGGTCATCTTTTGTTCGCGAAAAATTCCAAATCTTAATCTGTATCTAACAATGAGTTTTGAGAGATGACTAAACAAGGAGCCATACCCACAGAAAAAGGTCTCCCTCCTCTTTGTTATGTGGCCATACTCTTCCTCCAAAGATAATTTTGCAGATACAAACAGACTCATCATACTGCTCAGACAGACCTAGGGTCAAATGTGATCATCGTCATAACTTTAGTATTGTTGTGATCCCTTTTGTTCTAAAGTAAACTTTAATTTGATGGGAGAAAAAAAAGTTGCTGACAGCCCTAATTAACTCATTGCTTGAGCATCGACTTTAGATCACCTTTAAGAGATCTATAACTCATGCTCTTGAATCTATCAAAATGGCTACAAGTTTTTTCACACTCGATCTAGATTTGAAGTTTCTAGACCTGAAGGTTCTAGTATTCATATTTTTTCTTATACAGTTCTGCCAATTCTGACACAATATTCAATCCGAACCATGTAGCAAGAATTTATTTTAGTTTTTGTGAATTCTTTTAAGAATAAATATAAGAATCATAATTCTGTCTAAAGCACACTGTCCATGCATTATCTTTACAGCCATAAAAGTTTAGGTACAATCTTGCTAATCTTCACACATTACTTGATATACACAAGCTATCTGTTCTTTCTCAGTTTGATTTCTCAAAGACGCGTTTTCTTTCTAACAGCACGCTATCGATTAATATCTCGTGAGAATTTTTCGAAACAAAAATTAAAAAAAAATATACATAATTATATCTGTCGTAAACAGTTTTATTGATCGATAGCAAAGTATTAGAAAATTGAAGTAATTTTAATTATTTATATAAAAGGGCTAAGCTTGCAACCTACGATTATTGTGTTTGATTTTACAGCATGAATTTAATATAAAATGTCTGGTTCAATACCTAACTGTTTTATAATAGATTTTTTCTCGTTGAAAAAAAATAGAATTATGTTATGATAAATAATACTCAGAGGTAATTGCAAATATTTATTAATTCTTCTTTTTTTTTTGTATAAATCGCAACTTCGTTATTAAATTAAAGTTTGGAATACAAATTGTTGCTACACATAATTTTGGTGTACTCTGTTCGCATAATTTAAGTGGCTCACCAATTCAAACCTTGATTAGAGGATATCCATTAAAGTACATGAGTGTGTGGCTTACTAAATATGCTGCAGAGGTCAATTTGCAGTTAGTAACAGCAAAAGGATGCTATTGACTCAGCATTAAAGGCCTAAAGGGAATATGTTCATAAAACAAAATGTTTGAAGGTCTTTCTCAAACTCAATTTTTCGACCTCATTTTATACTAAAAGCAATGACCGCTTCTAAAATTGTATACCCTTTATTACTGAGGGGCCAGTATAAGTCCTAGAAATATTTTCATGTATACCCTTTATTACTGACGGGCTAGTATAAGTCCTAGAAATATTTTCATGTATACCCTTTATTACTGAGGGGCCAGTATAAGTCCTAGAAATATTTTCATGTATACCCTTTATTACTGACGGGCTAGTATAAGTCCTAGAAATATTTTCATGTATACCCTTTATTACTGAGGGGCCAGTATAAGTCCTAGAAATATTTTCATGTATACCCTTTATTACTGAGGGGCTGGTATAAGTCCTAGAAATATTTTCATGTATACCCTTTATTACTGAGGGGCCAGTATAAGTCGTAGAAATATTTTCATGTATACCCTTTATTACTGAGGGGCCAGTCTAAGTCCTAGAAATATTTTCATGCCACAAACAAGATCAAATCAAATAGAGCCCGTATTCGCATCGTCTCTCTCTTTCTCTCACTCTCTTCCTTTCCTTACTTCATTTAATCATTTAGGAACTTTGCCCTCCTGATAGCCATATTGCAAAGGTCTGTCCATAACCAGACTTATAGCTGTTGTTTAATCTGTCTCGATGTCACCATTCCCTGTTCTTTTGGACTTCTTTTCGGCTATTTTTGAGCACTTTCAACAATGAGCTTTTGCAGACTTTGGTACTATTTGATGTTCCCGCTGTCTTTCTTGTGCTTATTAGACAGCTTTTTTTATGCCAAGTTCAGGATAGATTATTTTTTTTTATATCCGTGCTATTTAAAATATGTGTCGGTAGCATTTCCTTTCACATCACTTGAAACTTTTCTCCTGGCGACGTTTCCTATCCATGTGTGGGAATAGAGAATAAAAGATATCTCAAGAGTTGAAGTCTGGTGGGTATGGAAGTGTTTTGCCACAATTCTTTTTTATTTTCATAAGTTTTTGAGGTTTCGTCATTGATTCTCACAAAAACCTTCTTTTCGTTGTGCAGGCTTATTAACAGGTTTATGGTATAGACAGGGAAGCTCATTTCGAATATGATCCTCTAAAGGGCTTCATGTTGAACACAATATAAGGCTTTGGAGTACGCTTTGAAGGAAGCATACAGATTAGCTGCATCGAAATTTTCAATGATGTTCCTTATGTTAAAAATGTGGTCTTTAGTGCCTGTGCCGTTAGGAACACCAGCTTGAGCAAGGTTGGTTTCTTCATCTATCTTTATTTGCAAGCATTTCAGGATTATTTTCAACATGATTTTTCTAGCATGGCTACTAAGAGATGTAGTTTGTACAAGGTCTGAGGTCTTCCTTTGATGAAATGGGCAAAATCTGACCTCTTCCAAAATATTGGCCATGATCATGATCTCCACAGTTTGATACATGATAGAACATGTTTACTTTTCACACTTGCCACTTAACTTTTAAAACTAATTAATTCAGGTGGTAAATATTCATGCCCTGGAGCCTTTCATTTTGTCAACGAATGGATCGGCCATCGTATCGCATAGAGCAGCGGTTTTTGCTTGCTGTCTGCCATGTTTTTGTGCATGTCATATTCTTAGGTAATATTTTTAGCCGCATACATTTCTTGACGCTATTCTTTCCCGCTATTCAGTGTCTCTTTTTTCTGTCAATATTTCTCCGTTGTCTCAGAGATTATAGTAAGGTTAGATGCAAATTCTATAACTAAATATATATATATATATATATATCAAGTTTAACCTAATCAGTATGAAAAATCGCCAATGACACCGTGGGAGAGTATCTTGCGCCGTAAATCTATCATTTGCAGGAAGTTCTAAGACGCACCTATGATGTGAAAGAACTAGTACCGAGAACACCACAGAGGCTATCTGTACTAAAATCCTCTCTATTAGTATAGAGGCGAACGATCTCGAAACCCATACCTACAAGTCGACTCAAAAGTTGCAATGTGGAACTAGGACTTTGCCTATTTTCCTCCGTTTCGACCTCAGTTACTCTATTAAATAAAGTGCATAGCTAAGGATTTCTCGCTCTCAAGAAGCTCGGATTGATTTCACCCTGGAGTATGTTAGTTCTCCCTGACATTGTTGCGGTAGCGGTTCATACAAAAAAAAATGTATAGCATACAATCTTTAGAAAAAATACCGAGCAAAATATCAAAACTCTCCCGCTTACAAATATAGGCCTAGGGCCCGGCCGGTGATGAAATGGCCAAAGTCAATATTCGTTACTGTCATTCGAACCACGAACCATTCGCTTACTATGCCAAGATCGTAACCGTTCGGCCACCGCACACGCAGACACGACTCTGATGACTACTTAGTGCCATCAAAAACTTGGGGTAACAAAGCAACATGTGCTCACACCGCAAAATGAACTTGTACAACTAATGCAACGCATCGATAAGTACCCTTATCGATGTTTTGATCCGCATTGTATGTTCCAAATGTTTAGTCGATATCTTGAACAGATCTCATCGTTTGACACAGTAGGGCGAACAATTGACTGACTTTGGCTTGAGTTTTGCATATCTTTTCGAAACATTTAAGATTTTACAAGGAGTGCCACCTATGCATTTCACGCCCGCATTTTATTTTTACAAGGCGACTCCTCAAGAGCAAGATCCAGAGCAAAATGAGAATAAAACCTAAGATGAACCTTGGCTCAAACCATCGATCTTCTTATTCTAGTCTCTAGTGGCTCGTGTCTTAACCAGTCCCATACACTTCCGCGGTGCTCAGGGACAGTATGGGGCAGACAGAGTTCCTCCGGATAGCGGGGATTGTACGAGGCAAAAAGTGCTCCGACTGGTAATAACCCCTTGTTTTATTAAATATTCCTTGAAAATATGTGTTATATTAATATCTAATTATTGATATGTTTGTCTTATTTATTGTTTCTGTCTTTATGTCTGATACGGGCGTAAACTGGTTGAATTTGACTTGAGTTTTGCATCTCTTTTGCAAATCTTTTCAACACATTTAAAATTTTACAAGGAGTGACACCTGGACATTTTACGCCCGCCTCATATCGGTCAAGGCGACTCCCCAAGAACTAGGTCCGGAGTAAACTGAAAAAAAAATACAACTGTGATAAACCCAGGTTCGAATCCTCAATCTTCGTATTCTGAGGCTAGCGTTTTCATCATTCCCATACACTCTCCGGGGTATACTACTACTACTACTACTACTACTACTACTACTACTACTACTACTACTACTACTACTACTACTACTACTACTACTACTACTGCTACTGCTGCTGCTGCTGCTGCTACTGCTGCTGCTACTGCTACTCTACTGCTACTCCTACTACTACTACTACTACTACTACTACTACTACTACTACTACTACTACTACCACTACTACTACCACTACTACTACCACTACTACTACTACTACTACTACTACTACTACTACTACCACTACCACTACCACTACCACTACCACTACCACTACTACTACTACTACTACTACTACTACTACTACTACTACTACTACTACTACTACTACTACTACTACTACCACTACTACTACCACTACCAATACCTCTACCACTACCACTACCACTACCCCTACCACTACCACTACCACTACCACTACTACTACTACTACTACTACTACTACTACTACTACTACTACTACTACTACTACTACTACTACTACTATTGGTGCTGCTGCTGCTACTATTACTACGGCTTCTACTTTTTGTACTCCTACTACTATAACTACAACTACTACTTCCACGACTGCGACTTAGATCATATTTAGCTC
>JAWDGP010004246.1:75000-142500 GCA_033675545.1 Elysia crispata | reverse complement strand
AAGAGTGCAAGTCTTCATGATTAGGTAGCTTTACACGACATATCTTACATCTCAGCCTTCAATATAAATGATTTTGTTTTGACACCAAAGGTTTTGAGTATGAGAAAGCGTAAACGAAGACATCAGTTTGACAAGTCTTTTCACGAAAATTTACTCTAACAGCACCGACAGTATGTTCCTCAGAACTCTTTGAAAAATAGGATGATGCAATGAAGTTATTTGGATTATTTGATCAATGTTACTGTGCATTTCAGAGTTTCGTTTTGAAAATAAAACTGTCTTAATTATTCTAACAGCAGCGAAAGTATGTTTCTTAGAAGTCTTTGAAAAAAATGAAAAAAAGAATGATGCAATGAAGTTACTTAGATTATTTGAACAAAGTTACTGTGCATTCGAGAGTTTTGTTTCGAAAATAAAACTTAATACAGATATAAAGGTTAAAGAAGTATTGAGAATATCAAGATGGAATCTAAACAAGGCGGCATATAGGTTCGTAATTCAAAATCTTTCTTCAATCAAATGATCTTTACTTTAAGCTAAAAAAAAGCAACTAAAAAAGGCCACAAGAAAAACATTTGTTTAAAAAATAAGGATGAATGGTTGTTTTGTTTCCTTGATGATATTCAGGTATTTTACCACCGATTAAAAATGTTTGAAACATAAAAATAGCTTTCAAGTCTACTCTTTTACTGCATTATGTGTAAACTTTACTTGTTGTTACATTTTCACTGTCTTGACTATCTCTCAATGCCATTTTCATGATAATATTCAATTAGGCATAGGCCGAATGCATGTATAGCCTTTACTTATTCCCTG
The DNA here is from genome assembly GCA_033675545.1 of Elysia crispata. Lineage (NCBI taxonomy): Eukaryota > Metazoa > Mollusca > Gastropoda > Plakobranchidae > Elysia > Elysia crispata. Next base: position 141,684 of record JAWDGP010004246.1, on the reverse strand, counting down.
CAATGATTTGGTGCTGCTACCATTTTGCCCAATTGCTCAACTGTTTACCATCTCTAGTTCTTTCATCGGTCTGTCTCATAACCAAGCTCTACGAATAAAGCAACAGAAGCATCTTCTAGAAATTCAATCAATACCAAAGTACGGCACAACAAAATCGAAAGCTACGAAATTTCACACAAGAATATTTTGCTTGAATCCACTCTTATCACTTTTAAATGAGCGTGGTTTGAAAAGATGGCAAACACGTGAATTCAATATAAAATATCTTTTGGCATACTATACTATACAATGATCAAAACTTGATGCAACATTTAAGGCGCAACTATGCATACATGAAAAGAATAAAAGTCAAACTAGCAGTGGCACTTCTCCATTCCCATTCTCATTCAAATTGATTAAAAAAATTCATTTTTTTGGAAGACATTTTATCAACAACCTGTCATGCTTCTGTAAGAATCGACACATTTAGATTCAACAATTTAAGATCATCTTTTGTTCGCGAAAAATTCCATAATCTTAATCTGTATCTAACAATGAGTGTTGAGAGATGACTAAACAAGGAGCCATACCCACAGAAAAAGGTCTCCTCTTTAATATGTGGCCATATTCTTCCTCCAAAGATAATTTTGCAGATATAAACAACCTCACCATATTGCTAAGACAAACCTAGGGTCAAATGTGATCATCGTCATAACTTTAGTATTGTTGTGGTCCCTTTTGTTCTAAAGTAAACTTTAATTTGATGGGAGGAAAAAAGTTGCTGACTGCCCTAATTAAGTCATTGCTTGAACATGGACTTTAGATCACCTTTAAGAGATCTATAACTCACGCCATTGAATCTTTCAAAATGGCTACAAGTTTCTTTCACATTCAATCTAGATTTGAAGTTTCAGATCTGAAGGTTCTAGGCTTCACAGTATTTCTTATATAATTCTTCCAATTCTGACACAATTTTCAATGTGAACAATCTAGAAAGTTTTTATTTTAATTTTCGTGAATTCTTTTAGGAACAAAAATAAGAATCATAATTCTGTTTAAAGCACAGCAAACGCTTTATGTACAGCGATAAACATTTAGGCACAATCCAATTAAACTTCACACTTCATTTGATGTGCACAATTTATCAAATCTCCTAGTTTAGTTTCTTAAGGGCGCGTTTTTTTATTCTAACATCATGCTATTTCGTGCGCATTTATCGAAATAAAAATGAAAAAAAATTACACATAATTATACCAGTTGTAAACAGTTTTACTAATCATTAGCAAAGTAAAAGAGATTTAGAGCCATGATTTAAGTAATTTTAATTATTTCTGCAAGAGAGCTAAACTTATAACCTAGAATCTTTGATATGATTTTACAGCATCAATTTAAGATAGATGTCTGGTACAATACCTAACTGTTTTAGCATCGTCTCTCTGCTTGTCGGTCTGTCTGTCTGTCTGTCTGTCTCTCTCTGTGTCTGTCTCTCTCTCTGTCTGTCTGTCTCTCTCTCTGTCTGTCTGTCTCTCTCTGTCTCTGTCTCTCTCTCTGTCTCTCTGTCTCTCTCTCTCTCTCTCTCTCTCTCTCTCTCTCTCTCTCTCTCTCTCTCTCCCCCTCTCACTACCTTTTTCATACCTTTAGGAACATTGCCCTCCTGAAGGCCATATAGCAGAGGATGTCCATAGCCTGGCTTCCAGATGTCTGTCTCAAAATCTCTACCGATGACATCATTCCATCTTCTTTTGGTCTTCTTGTAGACTATTTTATTTACTGGCATTTCCACAATGAGCTTATCCAGACTACAGTGCCGTTTGATGTTTTCTTTTTCTTTCTTGTGTTCAGCTCAGCAGACAGCTTTTTTGTGTCCAAAGTTCAGGATAAATTCATTTTTATATCCGTGTTACTTAAAGTATGTTTTTGTAGAATTTTCTTTCAATTCAAGTGAAATTTTTCCTTTGGTCAACTCTTCAAGGCCATTTTGGCAACAGAGAATATTCAAGTTCTGAAGTGTCTGATTTTGGTAAGTGTGGATGTGTCTTGCCACACTTTTTTTCAATGATCTTAAGTTTTCAACGTTTTACCATTGATTCTCACAAGTGCCTTCTTTTCGATGTAGAAGCTAATTAAGAGTTTTATGATGTGAACAGGGACGATCAATTAAATAATGATCCTCTAAAGAGCTTCATGTTAAACACAATCAAAAGCTTTGGAGTACGCAATGAGGCAGGCATAAAGATAAGTTGTTTTCTGAAATTTCCAATGATGTTCCTTATGTTAAAAATGTGGTCTTTATTACCTTTGCCTTTGCCTTGTTAAAAACCAACTTGACCAATGTTTATTTCTTAATTTATCTTCATTTGCAGTTGTTTCAGAATAATTCAACCAAGACTTTTCTGGCATGGCTAATAAGTGCTATGGTTCTGAAGTTGGTACAAGGATTGAGGTCTCCCTTTTGAATAAAATGAACAAAAACTGACCTCTTTCAAGATGTTGGCCATGATCATGATCTCCGCAGTTTGACACATGATAGAGCATGTTACTTTCACACTTACCACTTAACTTCTAAAATTATTTGATCCAGGTGGTAAATCTTCATGCCCTGGTGCCTTTCATTTTGTCAACGAATGGATCGACCATCGTGTTTCATACAGCAGCGGCTCTTGCTTGCTTGTCTGCCATGATTTTGTGCATGTCATATTCTTAGGTAATTTTTTTAGCAGCATACATTTCTTGACACTACTCTTTCAATCAGTCCAGCATTTCTCTACTTTTTGTGAAAGTTTCTCCTTTTTTGTGATGGAATACAGTGAGGTTAGATATGGAGACTTATCTATGAATCTATATCTATCTATCTATCTATCTATCTATATATATATATATATATATATATATATATATAATTTTTATACATAATTGTATATGGCATATATGATTATGTATATAGAGAGAAACTGAGAGGGACAGAGAGAGAGAGAGAGAGAGAGAGAGAGAGAGAGAGAGAGAGAGAGAGAGAGAGAGAGAGAGAGAGAGAGAGAGAGAGAGAGAGAGACTGAGAATGAGAAAAAGAGAGAACGACGGAAAGAGGAAAATAAAAAGAAACATAGAGAGAGCGAGCGAGCGAGAGAGAGAGAGAGAGAGAGAGAGAGAGAGAGAGAGAGAGAGAGAGAGAGAGAGAGAGAGAGAGAGAGAAAGAGGGGGGGAAGACAGACACTCCGACAGAGAGAGACAGATAGAGACAGAGAGATATAAAGGCAGAGAGAGAGACACAGAGATACAGAGAGAGACCACACACTAAGAGATAGATAGATAGGTAGAGAGAGAGAGAGAGAGAGAGAGAGAGAGAGAGAGAGAGAGAGAGAGAGAGAGAGAGAGAGAGAGAGAGAGAGAGAGAGAAAAGAGGGGGGGGGAGGCAGACACTCCGACAGAGAGAAACAGATAGAGACAGAGACAGAGAGAGATATGAAGGCGGAGAGAGACACAGAGAGAGACCACACACTAAGAGATAAATAGATAGGTAGAGAGTGAGAGAGAGAGAGAGAGAGAGAGAGAGAGAGAGAGAGAGAGAGAGAGAGAGAGAGAGAGAGAGAGAGAGAGAGAGATAGAGACAGAGACAGAAAAAAAGCTCTAAAACAATAACTTAGAAGCCTGTGTTAACGACGATAGCTGAAACGTAATGTAATTTTAGTAAAATTCCTTTTAGGGCAAATAAATAAAGAAATAAAATGAAAGCATAAACCGAGGTCCTATAGAAATAATTGACTAAAAATCAGATAATCGTTCATAAAAAAAATGAGACGGTAATACATAATGCTACACATAAACCTTGCTGAAGCTTAACCTAAGGATTGGAAGATACAGTTCTAGATTAAGACTATCATTAAGATAAAAATGTTACCATAAACTGCGATAGTTGTGCAGGTCAGTCAAATTCTTATACCTGTTGGTCTGAAAAGAATTTGTTTTCTTTCAATTAACTCCCCTCTAAAAACAACTCTTAACTAGCTGGTTTAACGCTCTGTCCTTAAAATGGATAACTTTCGTCGAATAAACGCAAGAGTAAACACGAAACAGCTTTACAGACAAAAAATAGATTTATAAGAGGGCCCATCCTGGTATTTAATCAAAATGTATTAAATTGTAAAAAAAAGCCTAAATATAAACGCAACCGATATCTAAATTAGGGAAAAGGTCTACTTAAAACCCTTCGAATTTATATTCATTGTTTCGGACAATTTGGTAAGTAGAAGTTACGACTTTGAGTGCCTATTTAATTTCTTAGACAAAATGATCAGTGGGGAACATTTTGCTGAGATACTTTATCGCATAGAGAAACATTATGTTGAAGTATAGCTCAAATATAAGGTCACAGAGTAGCTGTGGAATGGCAGGAAAAAAATTATTGAAAAAAAAATGATAAAATTTTACAATTGTTTACAAAACATTGATCGAAATGTATTTACATAATTACTGTATTAGTTGTACAACGTTTTACAATATATTTACAGCTTTTGTTTCATTTTTTTCTTTATAAATTTCATTCTCTAAAACAAAGGAAAGAAAAAAATCGGGAGGTAAAGACAAATATAAACTGGCTGCCTTAGCAAGATGTTAACCAAGACTCTTTATTAACTGACATGTACTTCATTTCTTTCCACAGCTTACATTTTTCAATACTTTGGCATTCACTTGTTGGAACCTAGGAACGATTTAAGAAAGACAGCGCAGTTTCTTTTACATAGGCTCGGAACCTTACAAAATATTCAAGCTTTTACCCTTTGCTTTAATCACCCGTCAACTCCTGTTATGGTTTCAAACTTTTCTATCCTCGGTAAACTCAAGTGAGATCTCATCTTTTGAATCAACTCAATGCGCTGCCTAAAACTCTGCAGTAGTGGATGGTTAGCATCAACCAACTAACAGCTCATCAATCACTCCATGTTGGGCGATAAAGCGAACAATGTAGGCAAGGAAAATATGGCGGTAGTTTCGCAACATTTTGCCATCTGCTATTATCTCTACACTGTATTTTCTTAATATACACGCTCAAAAATCGTACTGCATCATAGAGTGTGATATGTGGGCAGGAGAGTGTTTAAATTGACAGGAAAAAGTGAGACACGCTACTGGTTGCGCCTCAATAAGTTAATTTGTTCAGAAGGGTTTGGATTCAGTAACATGCTAAATCTTTAGTTCAACTGTTTTCACCTTAGCCAAGCAAATAATAAAAAGAGCCTGTCAATGAACAGCCTAAATAGCTCGGTATCGCCCCTTTACTTTATATTTTTTCCCCGATACCAGGCCTACTTAAAAAAAAAATTATTCCATGGGAACTAATGCGACATATAAGTGATTTACTAGTTATGTCTCTTTGAGCCTGAAGTTGACTAAATAAACTGAAGTTAATTTTTTTTATATTAAGCATATTACTGAATCAGCTGTCAAAAAATCCTTAGCATAAAAAAATCTAACAGGTTGGACCATGAAACGCTTTGCTCACGTGGTATAGAACACCACGATATGAGCCGCCAAGCCGAAGAAAGGTACACGAGTGTGTGTTCAGAATAAATTATTCAACCTCATATTATTGCCCTCATTTGTAACAAATTTCAGAAAAAAATTTTAAGTTTCAAAACGTTAATATAAAAACCTTTGGCGGACATAGTTATAGCATTTGGCATTCGCAAAACTTTGATTGCCTTTTGATGTGGGTCGCCCTGTACGAGCTGATAAGATGGCTGAAAAACAAAACTATCAGACAAGATTGAACTGAGGGAATTAGGCTCATACCTGAAAAGCCAAAAAATTAGGGCTTTTACCGTATGATCTTACACACTACCAGATTGTCCCTGGCTTGTTTGGCAGACATCGCAAAACCTTTTTATTAGAAACCAACTAATCAGATAAGCTGTTATGTGACTGATTGGTATTAGTGTTTTTTTTTTGGTGTCTCAAGACTATGTCCTTTACTTGAAGATAAAACATAAAACTAAATGTTACTACATAATTTCAATTGCCCGAATTCGATAACGTTATATCAACAAGAGTCATGTCGATGAACACTCGAATTCAGCATTGACATTAATAACTTTTACTGGGCGTTTTTTTTTTAGCTTTATAGAAGTCGAGGACTTAAATGTTGTCTTGCTTTGTGCTTTTGAATGTTTCACTTTAGCATAAAAAAGCGACCAAAAAAAAAAAAAAAAAATAAAATAAAATAAAGCCCCGAAATGTTTGAAGTTCAAGTACAGTTCTTTAAATTAGTTTCTCTGAACGGAACCATCCGTTGCAGGATTGAGCATAGTGATTTATTTACTATCAAGTCCTCATGTTTCAAAGACTCATACTGTACGTTTTGGTGGATATCACGTTGAAGGTCAAGACCTAAACAATATTTTTGATTCGGCTCATCAATGGAAATGTTCAAGATTGTAGACCTTTCAGCAAAATCTGAAAAATCCCAGAAACCTCAATAAACGGACTGAAATAGGAAATAAGTGTACTGGACCTTCCTGCAAAATTTGAATAACCCCAGAAATCTCAATAAACGGAGTGATATGGGAAATAAGTGTACTGGAACTTCCTGCAAAATCTGAATAACGCCAGAAATCTCAATAAACGGAGTGATATGGGAAATAAGTGTACTGGACCTTTCTGCAAAATCTGAATAGCCCCAGAAACCTCAATAAACGGACTGAAATAGGTAATAAGTGTACTGGACCTTCCTGCAAAATTTGAATAACCCCAGAAACCTCAATAAACGGACTGAAATAGATAATAAGTGTACTGGAACTTTCTGCAAAATCTGAATAACCCCAAAAACTCCAATAAGACGACCGATATAGGGAATAAGAGTACCCTTCACAAAAACAAGAAGATCCTCAAATTCTACGAGTACAAATTCTACAATACTTGACCACCACCTCGTGCCGTGGACAAGCCACTGACTCCTTGCGGCGTCTCAAGATCGGAATGTCGCAGGGTGAGCACCATACTGCACGCCCAAATATGCTCTGCACAACACAGCATTCACTGTGTCGCTGAGGAGTCGCCAAGATGATAGCTTGCTTCGACAAGTGGAATAAACAGAATAAAAGCCTCGGTTACCAAAACTTTGTAGGCCTCTTTTCGATGAACCTCTTATTATATATTTATAATATGAAAAATATATTGCACTTATTTTCTGTAGGTCTAGTTGTAGTATTTCCACACGTCTTGTCCATGATCCCATTTTATATTTTTCATCGAAATGTGTAATTGATTTTGGCAGGAAAGAATTTGAGTGTTTAGCATCCTGTACCTACCGCTACCCTCAGTCTGTCAGCAGTCATGTTCTTTATCCAGAGTATGCGTCGGATCTTTTATGATTTCTAACATTTGTTTGTCGATGTCGATGGAGTAATGTGTCTAGGTCGTCCTGTTATTTACCTACTATCCCCTTTGAATTTCTTATTATTTTGCCCAGTCTGTCCTTGTCTTGTTTTTTTAATGTTATTTCCCCAGTGGATCAGGGCAAAACTTAAAACACTGGAGATCATTAAATAATAAAATATTTGAAGTAGATCTGGATTGATGTTAAAAGCCCTGGGTTTCCTTAAACAATAGATTATTATTATCTAGAACAGCGCCAAGGTATTTAAACGTTTTGCTTCGCTCTACTTCTTCTTTAATTAGGATTGTTCATTGGAATATATGGCTGCCAGTGATAAAAGAAATCATTAAGACATGAAGTATCAGTATATCAGGTAACGATTGAGCGTGCAAAAAATTAACACTCCAATCTTGGCTAATCACAAGAATGGGTTACACAGTGGTTCAATTTTAGTGATTTCATCTCTCTCTCTCTCTCTCTCTCTCTCTCTCTCTCTCTCTCTCTCTCTCTCTCTCTCTCTCTCTCTCTCTCTCTCTCTCTCTCTCTGAGAATCTCAATCTATAAAAGTATTTCTTTCCTTATCTTCCTCTCCTCTTTCTCTCTGTTTTCTATAAAATTAGCACCACATGTCTGCTATAGTGTTTAACCCTCCGCATACAAATTCTTAATTACGAAATCAACGACCTATACAGGTTACTTTAACTTTTAAGTACCGATGTTACTTGTTGGTGACTTTTTCATGTTGTTTTACATACAAAGAAAGGTTATGAAAGCGGAATAAAAAATCGCGATGGATCAGTAATACGCCCTCTCCTTTTTTTCAGATAGTTCTTGATTTGAACAATATTCTCTGTCATTAAAGATACATTGGCGCCATCTTTCTTTTTTTCTAAACAGAAATCTTTTTTTTTAACAATATGCGAATATTCAATTGTTCGGAAATCTTTAACTTATGCTTTGATTGGCGTCAAATTGTACCTAAAAAGTAATTTTTTTACTCCTGCTACTACTACTACTACTACTACTACTACTACTACTACTACTACTACTACTACTACTACTACTACTACTACTACTACTACTACTACTACTACTACTACTACTACTACTACTACTACTACTACTACTACTACTACTACTACTACTACTACTACTACTACTACTACCACTACCACCACTACTACTATTACGACTACTACTACAAGTACTTTCATACTACTACTACTACTACTACTACTACTACTACTACTACTACTACTACTACTACTACTACTACTACTACTACTACTACTACTACTACTACTACTATTACTACTACTACTTTTTTAATTCAAAGTACTTATTGAACCGTAAATGTAATAAATATAACTAGTTGACAATGATTAATTACAAAATTTCAAAAAGAGAAATATGATTTTTTTATAGACAGATAGCACTACTAATATGGAAAAGGCTGCAGCTGTTGAACATATCGTGTCTGCGGACGAGATTTGGATTTTATTATTATAGTTTTAATTATTTCCTACACGGTGGTTTTTCCATGAAGTTGCAGATGGATAACAAAGAGAGTTGGTGAGTCTGGAGGCTAAACTCATACAGAAACAGAGGAACCATCCGTATAGCATAGCTCCATTAAAACAACAATTTTACCGACTTCTTTACTCTCGGTATCGTTGTGGTTAGAACATACAAGAGTAACAATAACTGAACTGTTGTGGGATCTTTTTTTTTTTAAAAGGTAAGAAACATGAAAGGTAAAACCTACAGTAATTTAGTTGTAAAAGTAATTCTATGGAGTCAATCAAATTGAAATTTAATTTTAGTTTTTCAACACTATGCGGCAGAGGATCATGTTGACATGACATGTGTGTTGACATAACAACATTTGTTGAAATAACGTAATGAAAGGTAGATACGATGGTCCACATAGATGGATAAAAGAGCTTCGTTGCTTTGAACATGACTTTAGTTACGATAGATTTTCAGTGCATCTTCTTGTAAGTCTATGCCTGCCAGGATATCAAACAAGCAGAAAAAGGTGGTGAAATGATAGATGTTTAAGTCGATTGCTCGCACCATTCGGAACAAATTAGCAGTGGCCATCACTCTGAAAAGTCAATCTTGTCGATTTCATATAGTTATGTATTACCTTACAAATCTGTCTAAAGAAGAACCGTAGGGTAATTTTGAAAAATCTGTTTTTAAAATTTTTCGTTATTATGTATGTGTAAAATAATCGGGCGAATCAGAATAGCCGGCTATTTATATAGAATCCAAAACTATTCATAGATTTTTTTCAAAGTTTTCATTATTATGTAGGTTTAGAGAAATGCGCAGTTATGGCAGTGCTCCATTGTGTATTTTTTTACAGGAGCAGCAATTTTTTTTTTATTTTTATGCGTTTAAAAAGATCTTAGAATAGATTTGGAAAATACAGAATTCTCGATTTCCCCTATTAGCGGTAAACGTCCCTGTGCAGAGTTAAGACTTGTCGATGATTATCAACGTCATGCAGTCATGGATTTTACAGATTGGGAAGTTTTTAACAAATTTGCGTAAATAAGAATAATAAGGCAATTTTGTAAAATCTAAATTTATTTACAAAACCTTCCAGTTTTTTCATAATCATGATTGGGTAAAATAATTGGGATGATAGGAATCCCCTCATTTTAAGGCACTTTATGCGGAAATTTCTTGCCTTCTCATAAACTTATATTTATATAGATTTGGAGAGTACATATAGACGCCTTAGTTTTCATTTGTTCTGTGTCCAGTTTTATTAAAATTAGAGCCAGCGACAATTTCCATCCCCTAAAAACTTTATCTAAATGCCTTGTTAATTTCAGAACCAATAGCCAGGCGAAATGTGTCAAGTTCTCTTAAATTTGTTCCATATCTAACATATGAGTATAAGGATAATGCAAGTTTAAAAGCCATTTACTGAAAACTACGTGGACATAGAACAAATGAAACCTAAAGCGTCGAACTATAGCTTATTTTTCCATGAATTAATTCCATTAATCTATGCCCGACCATGCTCACTTTGAGCGCCCAGCCTGTGAGCGACGTTCTGTCGCATTATAGCAGACCTCATTTCGGCAGTGCTGAGGAGATGAAAAATTTAAATAAATTTATAGTATCACTGACTCAAAATTACGACAGATAAGTTCCGTGAGACCACCAAGGCGGGTGTCATGTCACAAACAGCCCACTTCTTACCATCATGATCAGAACGTCAGAATGGCCAGCGACTCAGTTGTTGGCGTGCTCGCTAGGTATAGCTTTGTTAAAAAATAGTGAGAAAGTTTTTTTCTTCATTCATTCGTTGAATTTGTTTAACAATTAAAATGAGATTACGGGATAAATAAGATAAATTTGATTTCTATTATTTATTCACATAAAGAATAGAAACTTTCTAAAACGGAACGGGAAAAAAATAATTCTCTGGACTACATAAAACAAGAAATCTTCCCAGGTAACAACAATGGAGGAGATTCCGGCTGGACATATAGATGTGACTAACTTCCGGTACAGATCGACACCCTACCCAATGCTGGAGTGTACAGTGCCTGGACTGTCTCAAGAAGCCTTCGACAGAAACTGTAAGTTGTGACCAAATTTGCCTGATTAAATTAAAACTCTTAGGTGTGTATATATTTGTAACTTATTTATTTCTTAAGGGTACTTAGATTGTTTGTTTGGCGGAGTTATTCTTAATTTAGTGGGCCTTCTTTTCTAGTGAGATTCTTTTCTATTTATATACATTTCGATTGATGGTTTAAAAAATTAGAATGCGACGTAGAAGAATTTTGTTCGTTCTATCTGCCAACAACAGAACATTTCACAAGCAAACAATCGTTCGGTCTGTGTCTGATCTATATCATGCTGTTGTCTATGAGAATGTGACATTGACAACTTTGTTCATTCCATCAGCCAACAATAGAACATTTTACAAGCATATAATTGTTCAGTCTGTATCTGATCTATATCATGCTGTTGTCTGATGTTTTAAAGGGCACCCGGATTTGCAAGTCCAGCGCTATCTGAGTTGTTTCCAGCGAGACATCCATCTTTCACTAGGAGAGATAAATATGAAATCTAAAACTTTCAACGCTAAAGTTGGTCTGGTCCTTTGCAGCTTCAAAAACGTTTAGAAGATCGTCGAACAACCATGCAAAATATCCATGTAGCGGGGCACAAGGGATAAAGAGAGCACTTGAAGCCTTACCAGTTGTTATAGATCCACCAGGCAACCGTTCAGCATCAAAGTTTAGATACTCTAGCTCGGTACTGACAGATCTAACAAGAAACTAAACAGCACCAAGATTTAGGTACTCCAATTCGGTACTGACAGATCTAACAAGAAACTAAACAGCACCAAGATTTAGGTACTCCAATTCGGTACTGACAGATTCACCGAACAATGATTTATTATGCACCATCAAGCTTTAGATATGCTAATTCGGTACTGACAGATCCACCAGACAATAATTTATTATGCACCAGCAAGCTTTAGATACGCTAATTCGGTACTGACAGATCTACCAGGAAACTATACAGCATCAGCATTTAAGTACTCTGATTCGGTAGTGACAGATCTATCAGCAAGTACAGCATCAAGATATAGATACTCTAATTCGGTACTGACAGATCTACCAGGCAAGTGTAGAGCTTCACGATTTAGATACTCTAATTCTGTACTGACAGATCTACCAGGCAATTATACAGCATCAAGATTTAGATACTCTAACTCGGTACTGACAGGTCTATCAGGCAACTATACAGAATCAAGCTTTAGATACTCTAATTTGGTACGGACAGATCAACTAGTCAACTGTACAGCCTCGAGATTTAGATACTCAAATTCTGTTCTGACAGATCTACCAGGCAATTATACAGCCTCAAGGTTTAGATACTCTGATCCGGTCCTCACAATGGCTTATTAGATCACTATGACTGAGGTTTCGGAAATGACTCATGTACCGTTTGTTAATTATCTCAAGGTGCCGTGCAGGCACGGTTTCCCGAGTGACATGTATTGTGTAGATCTCACAAGGATGTTGAAATTCTAAAAGCTCTTTAGCGGGGAAACCAAAGCGAAATGAAATATTTTATTCCAGTAAGTTCTTCGCTCGCCTTGACTTGGCAAAAGTTACCACCGTCGAGGTTACTGGCTCGACGACTGTGAATGCGAGCGTTTCGGTGTTGCAGACAGACTGGTCCAGAGTGATTCCCCTTTAGTATCAGACCCCAGCAGACTGACTGATCGCGAGTGGTTCCCCTTTAGTACCGGACCCCAGCAGACTGACTGATCGCGAGTGGTTCCCCTTTAGTACCGGACCCCAGCAGACTGACTGATCGCGAGTGGTTCCCCTTTAGTACCGGACCCCAGCAGACTGACTGATCGCGAGTGGTTCCCCTTTAGTACCGGACCCCAGCAGACTGACTGATCGCGAGTGGTTCCCCTTTAGTACCGGACCCCAGCAGACTGACTGATCGCGAGTGGTTCCCCTTTAGTACCGGACCCCAGCAGACTGACTGATCGCGAGTGGTTCCCCTTTAGAACCGGACTCCAGCAGACTGACTGATCGCGAGTGGTTCCCCTTTAGTGCCGGACCCCAGCAGACTGACTGATCGCGAGTGGTTCCCCTTTAGTGCCGGACCCCAGCAGACTGACTGATCGCGAGTGGTTCCCCTTTAGTACCGGACCCCAGCAGACTGAATGAACGCGAGTGGTTCCCCTTTAGTACCGAACCGGAGTCACTGATATGATAAACATTGTCAACCTTACATAAATGCAATGGATCTGTTTCATTCACAGAGTCGAATTACTAGCTCTATAGAATATATCTTTGTCATGAATTATTTATAAACTTTCTGTCAGACTAGTTGCTAATTTATTTCACCACTGAGAATAAAAGTTATTTTCAGCTTTTCGAGATTTTCTCATTGGGGAGATGCATTATGTGTGTAAGAATATTTTGTTTAAGGACTATTTTTTCAAGGCCTTTAAGTATCTTCCTAGCCTTTCCAGAATGTCGGAGCAGCAAAACCACTTACATATTTATCCTCTTAAGTAACATAATCTGTTTATGATTTTTTGTGGCTCTATTTTAACCCAAGTGCAGCCAAGTATGATGTAAACTTTTAGAAAACAAAGTAAAATATTTTTTTTTATTAATTTTGTTCAATTGAAATGAGGCGCGTGTAAGGAAGTGAGGGTTCGTAAATTTTACAAAGGTTAGAGAAAATAAAAAGTAATATCTTCTTCCTAAGCATGTCGTTATTGTTATTTGGTTGCACTTTCTTCAATAAAGATATGAATGTATTAAGTTATGCAAGCATAAACGTACTGCTCTATGAGTGCATTGTCCATCAGATATCCCAATGATATCTACATTTTTTCCGTCAATAAATATATGTGTGTATATATATATGTATATATATATATATATATATATATATATATATATATATACACACATAATTTTCTTCCTTCCTTCATTCTCCTTTATAACTTTTTTGTCGATACTCATTTTCCTGTCTTTCAGGGAAGCCCAAGGCTGCAAGTCTAATGTGTGTTGATTCTGTAACCAGAAAGTACGTCGTTTTTCAACCATTGTCAGCCGCAAAGCTAGACAAACCATCCACCACTGCCAATATTACCACAAACAAAAATACTAATGTAGGAGCAAATCCTCCTTGCAATACTGAAAACAGCACTTCCGAGACTGCTGACTGGAAGAGTCGAGAAGGAGCAAAGGACAACAGCATGGAAGAGGCGCAGACGCAAGAGAACATACAAACTTTCCTCGGATGGCGACGTATCGTCACAGAGCGTTTGGCCTTCGGGTCATGCACGGAATTTACTCTGTCGCGAGATCTGTTCGACCCAAACGTTCCAAAAGCGCGACTCGACTTCCGCTTCACACTTGCTTACGTTGGGGCGTGCACTCTAGCCATCAGAACTGAGTTCTTTGCCCTGGGGGAGGGTGTCCCTAAAAGCCGCTTGTGGACTTGCACATATCAGCTTGTAATGGTGGACAAAGAGACGAGGCAGCCCACTACGGTACCCAAGTGGTTTCTGGACGAGTATCAGGTAACTTCTCGAAACAGCATGTACGTTGTTGACAAATGACCATCCACTTGAAGGGTCCATAAGTTAGTAGATGTGGGTTACATTATATACCAGGACTTTCCAACCTTATTATAGGTAATAGGGATTGGTTAATCAAATGAATATTTCGTTGAAGCTTTAATCATCAAAACCAATTATCGCATGACGTACGACCTCATGACCAAGACTTATTAAGTACGCTCGTACCGGGAAAAATAATATTCTTTTTGGTGTTTTTTTTTTCGATGCAATTTCAAACATCTACTATTGCCAGTGCTCGTGAGTTTATTAAATTTTATAACAGGTGCAAACTAGCTTTAATCCTGCTCAAAGGGTGAGACCACAAGACTAGATTTGAACCAATGTCATATTACCTTGTCGTGATCTATGCTTTAGTTTGAATCTCAGCATTGATCTACTGGCAATGATATTGCGTCCGTGATTTATAAAGTTTGTATTGTCGGATTACGCAGCAAATCAAACTTGTTTTAAGTGGAAACAGCCATTGCTCTTTTATCGAATCAAACAACAAGCCCGAATAATGAATAATCTTTATTGTTAATGGCATTTTGTGGAGAAGATGAAGGTTTACCTTTGTTGTTATCATTTTATTCTGAGTAAGTGAATGACGGCCTTCATCATCTGCAGATTTTTCTAATAAAAGATAATGAGAAGATATATTGTCAAACAAGGTCCGACAGCTCAAGTAGGAAGATTCTTTCAATTTCTTTAAAACAAACACATTTTTTTCCTTCTTGCATGAAATCCACTAAAATAGAATGCTTTTCGGTTTTATAGAGCAGAATGTTATGATCCAGTGAACCAGTTTATGTTTAACGAAATACACTGCGGTATATGAACCCACGTATTTTTACGGCCAGATTTTACACAAATCAAGAGTATTCATATCAACATGGTCTACGTGAAAATTTAATTGATTTTCGACTAATGGTCGTAAGAGTAACTTACCTGTGGAATAATTTCTGAGCCTTTTAATTAAAAAAAATCTATCAACAGCATTTAAGCGCAGCAACTTGAACATTTAAAGTTAATCTTTTTCTGTTTTTGATACTTTGATTTCAATTTTTCGCATGACTTTGCTTTCTCGCATCGTTTTACAAAAAATCGATCATAATTATTTTTTGTATTGTTTTTTTTCTTTGCAAAACTGGTTTCAATTTTGTTTACCAATTAAATATTTTTTTTTCATTATATTTCTTCAATTAAAGATAACTTCTTTTAATTGATATTTCAACAGTTTTAGAATAATTAAGTTCTATTTTTCAATCCTCTCTAGGGAAGGGGATGTATGAAGCAGCCTTTGGTTATTCGGCCATTTCGCAAACCTGGACGCACGTACTGTCATCCAGTACTAGTAAGTAGAAGTGTCCAGCAGTGTCCAGCAGTTATTTGAATCGATCCGACATTTCATTATCCAAGTATCCACAAATGTTGTCTGAATATAGTCCATATTTGGTTTATAAGTCTGTCTCATACAGGTTGATCTTTAGAGTGGCTCGCACAACTACTCCGTATGCAGCTTATAGGGAAAAATGAGTACCATACTATAATGAGAAACTAAGAGCGATTTAGACACACGTGATCATCACGTGATATTTGTTTGCGCCAGCTCAAGATTACAATTCTTTTTTATTTTCCTGAAACCTGTTCCTGTTCTTAAATAGATCTGCTTTCGTTGTTGTTGTTTTCTCTGTATAAAATATTACATACAATTTTCAAAGTAATATCAGGTTTTATAAAATTAAACCACAGATTTTGACTAATGTTTGTGTCTCGGCTGGCAAGCATGATGTTGGGAGCTGAGAAACACTGTCAGAGAGATCGAGGGACGCGCAGCTAAATGAGTCTAGTGCTCTGTCGAGTTCACGTGTGCATTCGTGTGGGTTGACTTTAAGCTCTGTTTAAAGTGATTCTGCTACAGTCCAATAAACCCGAGTCTTAAACAAACTTTTCATTGATTTGATTAAAAATTTCCATTAATTTCTTACCAGATTTAGTATACGGACAAGGCTACATTTCTCTAGCCAATCAGCCCAAATCGTAAACAAATCTTTTACTAAATTAAATTCTTACGTTAGTTTTCCAACCTTTACGATACAGTTCAATTTGTTTCATTTGTAAAAGACTGGCCTTCAAGCTAGCATTGATCATTTTGAAAAGGAAGTCCCTAAAAGCCACCATACACACAGTAGTTGCGCGAGGCGCAGGGGTCAGATTTCACAATTCCAGCGCTGAGCCACTGCGTGTGAGGAGAAACCGCATGAAAAACCCGCGTACAGAGGGTGTGTGTGGCATGTAAATACACAGCGCAGAATGCCTTGCACAATATTATATCTTGTGCAACTCCTAGCATCCCCTTTGTATGTATGGTGGGTCTTAGTCCTCATGATCCGTTCTTTAGAACAAGGAAGATCGTGCTCTGTAGGCTGGGCTCAGCCACGCTCTAACTCGGTGGCCCAGTGTCTACTACATACGCCAAAGCCACGTTTGTCTAGGAAGGTCCTTGCAGCCAGTTATGCATGAAACAAATTGAGCACTATATTATACACGGAACCATTTTATTCATATTATTGAAAAAATATAATGCTATCTAATTCTTCAACATCTTTTTCCCAAAGACTAAACTGATCTTCTCCCAAGAGGTTCTGAATTTCAATTACCGTTTTTAAAGTTCATATGGACTCGATTTAAAAAAAAAATAATAAAACTATAGAAAAATCATATTTGATGTTCCTGAGGAAGAAATCATTTGGTATTCCTCCTGAAAAAGTTCAACTAATCTATAGGTTTTATCCTTTTTTTTCCTGATTTTGAGTTGTCTTTTTTTTGTAAATTTTTCTTTATCGTTTCTTCTAGTACTAGCCGTCTTTGCCTCAGCACAGAATAGACAATTATCTATTTTTAATCCGTTTTGAAAAATATCAATCTTGAAGAATTAGTTTTGGAATTCATAGACCAACTTTTGATAGCCAACTTTTTCTCTCCTTTATTTTTAGATTTATCATTGTGCGTAAGTTGCTTGAAGCATCTGATTAAACTTGTTTTCAGAGAGACCATGAGTCATCCTCACCTTCTAAATACGTTGGTTTCACTATTCCTGTCTGACATAGTTTCCTTCATTTTCGCTTGAAAAATCATCTACAGGCAACTTTTTAATCATCCTGTTTAGGAAAATAAAACACTTGCCGAAATTGGCCTCACACTTCAGTTGTACCATATCAACAACGCACAATGCTACCAGGTGACGTTGTGTCAGACAATGTGTCACCAGATATGATCACACCGTAATTGATATCACAGTAAATCATTTTTTGTTACTCTATCGTCAAAACATGAACCTAATACAACTGAGAAGTATCGCTGACTAATTATGAATGCCAATGTAACTCGTGAGTAAGTTTGAATTAGTATTTGGAATGAAAAAAACAACAACATAGAAACGTTTACTTAGTATGATACGCATAATCGCATTAGCATAACCGAAACATTTCAATTCGCGGACTTATATAAAGATTACTGGTACTTAAATGAATATAGCCATAGATTTGATTTATTTGTTTTTAAATTTGTATCAATTTCAGTGTCATTTTTTAACAATTTTCCGATTTAGAGAGAGGAAATTTTTGTTCATTTCGACCAGATGACTTTTCAAGAGAGATGAAGATAAAGATCTTCTGATTTTCACCCATAGAGAAATCTTAAATAATTACCAGCTCTGACAATACTTCACCAGAAACTTTCACCTCTTGTTTCTCATATTTTTTCACCAGTTTTACGTGACTTCCAAAAAAAAAAAAAAACTTGCACGTAGTATACAGCATGTGACCAAATAAAAAGAAAACAAGACAGGAAGATATACACATAAATACAAAAGAGAAAACATGGATGAATCAATACAGTATTGTGCAAACGCAAGAAATAGATTGCCAAGGGAAACAGATTTGTGAAAAGGTGGCATTTCTTGACTTTTAGTGGAAAAACTTTGTTAGTAATCTGACCCGAGAATTGGCCAAATACGTTGTATCGATATATATTTATGTATTTTTCCCTTAGAAATAAATAACCATACCACTATTTCATCGAAATATCAATTTAAAGGTCGGAAAATTAATAAAATTGGGAATTTTTAATCAAGGTTATTGTCTTGCACAGCCGTTTTGTGAAAAAAAAAATCATGACACAATTATAACAAAAAAAACCCTCAATAGTCAGTCTATACGACTTAACACACGATATCTAAGAGGTGGGATATTAATATTTGTTTATCAAGGATATTGTAGTGAAATAGAGACGGGGGAGACCATTTTATGACAGGAAAAGTTCATGTGTTTTGCGTGCGGGCGTGAGTTTTTTTTTTATATCATTATCTCTATTCTTGCACTAAATGACAGCGGGTTTTTATGGGTATGTGAGTTTTGTCTTTAATCATCAGGAGATAATAGTTCCTATATCTATTTTTCAATAAATCTTGAAAAAAAAAAGCACTGAAAGGTTTTTGCACATATCATAATATTCATCGTTTTTGGCCCGTTTCTCCATCACTCTATATCGAAAATGAAAAAAAAAATCCTTTGAAAACTTGATGACGAAAGCTTCTTTGAACTGTTTGAAACAACAAATGATTTTTGAAGCAAATTGATATTTCAAACATTGTAAAAAAATGTGCCTTCGTTGTGATGACAAAAGCATTCCAAAACATTAATATGCTTTAAAGGATCACTCCATGATTCCAGCTTTTGATACGTGATATCAAAAATATGATATCATTCTTGTTTAAAAGGCGTTATCACTGAAAGGCAAATTGAACCGCACTGTCTTTTAAAAGCTTTGTCATTTGAGATTTCAAAAGGCTTAAAAAGTTGGTGATTATTTGGTGCAAATGTAGATATATTATTTTGCAAGACATTTTAGCCGCATGTTACTAGCTAGCGCATTGTGAATAAAATGATGTGTAAATGTTCGTTGAAAACCGCACAATCGATGACGAAAACAATATTTATTAGCAAATGATAATAACGCATTTCAACGCAAAATTGTGAGAGAAAGAGAGAGAGAGAGAGAGAGAGAGAGAGAGAGAGAGAGAGAGAGAGAGAGAGAGAGAGAGAGAGAGAGAGAGAGAGAGAGAGAGAGAGAGAGAGAGAGAGAGAGAGATATAGAGAGAGAGAGAGAGAGAGAGAGAGAGAGAGAGAGAGAGAGAGAGAGAGAGAGAGAGAGAGAGAGAGAGAGAGAGAGGTGTTTTTTACGTGAATTATGACTAAAGAAATCTGTCTTTTAATATAAGTCCGGGGTATTAGAAAAAATTCTCTGTGTCATTGACTTTCAAAGTAACTCGTTGCTTCTGAATAAACTGACTGTTTTATATGGAACGTTCTATTCAAGTTCGCTAGTCATTTAGAGAAGCTTAGCAAACGCCTTTGTGGTGAACTTCTCTTATTAAGGAGAGTAGTGGCGATTTGATATAAGCCAGGAACTCCTTAAGTGCAAGGACGACGAGTACAAACGCACCTAGATCTATACGTCCATTATTCGGATCCTTTGAAGGCGAAACATTTTGTTTTCATTTTGACTTAAAGCTTATACAAACCATTGCTAACCTAAGCCTTGAACAATATCACACACAGATATATGTATATATATATATAAATATAAATATATATTATATATACTAAAGAGAGACAGGAAGAGAGAGAGAGAGAGAGAGAGAGAGAGAGAGAGAGAGAGAGAGAGAGAGAGAGAGAGAGAGAGAGAGAGAGAGAGAGAGAGAGAGAGAGAGAGAGAGAGAGAGAGATAGAGAGAGAGAGAGAGAGAGAGAGAGAGAGAGAGAGAGAGAGAGAGAGAGAGAGAGAGAGAGAGAGAAAGAGAGAGAGAGAGAGAGAGAGAGAGAGAGAGAGAGAGAGAGAGAGAGAGAGAGAGAGAGAGAGAGAGAGAGGTGAATTACAGCTTCATTGTTTCATTCTTAATCCTCCATAAACCACAATCTGCTCCAGCTTGTGTCATTTAATCAATAAGTCATAGAGAACACGTGATATAACGATGCATTGGTATCTTACCGATCAAAACGCTGTATCTCGAAAAGCAGTCACTCATCTATCTTAATAACCTATAATCTACTTGTCCGTTCGACACCCCCCTCACCCCCACCCATTCCCCCTCCAGGTGCAGTGGTCAAACACGGATGAGTTTGGTCACGCCACTTGGTCAAGCTACGTCCACTGGGCTGTGGATGCCCTGCATGCGGCCTTACTCCCACGGAGAGATGGCGGTACACCAACAGAGCGACAGTCAAAGCGCGGCCGAGCGGTACGCGGAAGCGAGGCGTTACGAGGCATCACGACGGAGATAATGAAGCGAGGCCTGTCAAAGTTTCAGGTGGGCTATTACAAAGAGTGCCTGGAGGGGGATCACGTGGACGTGCACGTCTGGCAGGAGGGGGAGCGAGAGGAAGTCTTCTGTTCTCTCCTCAGAGAGGACGAGGAGGTCAGTCAGGTGAAGCTCGTATACTTCACCGAGGATGGCGAGGAAGGAGGTTTCTAAAAGCGTTGTTAATTTTTCTTCGAGCTGCATGGCTCTGGAATCTTCCGATGCAAAAACGATACAGAAACATTTTGATGCCTTGAATTTGTTCTTATTTCAAACCTTTATTATACAATTTATTCTTTGAAATATTCAATGCTAGTTCTGTTTCTTAAGAAATCTACATCTTTTTAGTTTGGTTTATACCTGAGCTGTAAATGTTTTTTTGCGTGAACAAGTTTTGTGGTAATTGCCTTTTTATAACATTTACTTAGCAGAACACGTATAGATTTGAACTCCTGTAACCAGATATCCGGATTTAAAATCGCTGGATCTGATTCCCATTAATGTCTATTGATTCCCATATCTCGTATGTATACGCGTAAAGCAAAGAGAGTAAAGTGTGTAACATAAACGGCTAAGCAAGTCCACTGATGACAAGCAGGCCGAGTTTTTCAAAATCTGTTACAGAGTGAGAAGGTCGGTAACAGGTTTGATGTTACGAGCTATGTCATGGCCACTATGATAGAGGTTTACAGACACATTTATTCTCTTTAGTTTAATTATATTAAAAGGAAAAAAAAAGATATCCTGTGAAAAACAGATGTCAACAAAATACAATGCCCTTGTTACAGATATGACTGCTGTTTTTCTGATCGTGGCAATAAATTCTGACCTTAAATACATTTTAGATCAACATCTAAACATCTTGTTGCTTTCTGTGCATTTTGTTAATTTTGTTAATTTTTTTGAATGAAAATAAAAGATTACCGAGACCAAATTTTGTTTATCGATTCTCAAGTATTTTCCCATATCGCATGAGTAAATTTATCAACGGACAATATTCAATTTTGACAGCGGCATTGCTTTCTTGAACATGTATCTTTAATATGTTAAAGATATGGCGATGACTGTGATTATTATGATGTTAGTAATAATGATGACCATAACAATAGTATGGAGGTAGATGTATGGTCATAGTGAAGTTAATTATGTCTGTGTGAAGAACATTGAGGTATAAACAATTAAAGTGGGTATGGCCCAAATGGGGAGTTATCTGTACTCTTATAGGAGACGGTGGTGATGACGATGATAATGATGGTATTAGAGGCGTGAAGATAAATATGACGATGTTGATGCTGATGATGATGTTAATAAAGATAATAATCATGATATCCATAATTGTATGATGATAAATAATGATAATTATGGTAAAAATGAAGATGACCCCGATGATGTTGATGATACTCACTCAGCACCAGTTCCTATCTGTAAAAATGCTCTGAGCCACTGTCAACTTTTAGGTAATTTTAACGAATCATATTTCATAAAGTTATCAATGGAAAAACATAAAAATTATTGTCTTAGTAGATTCTTATCGTATCTCCACTGGACGCAAGTTTGACATACAAATTTTAATTAGTTTGTACTTTTTTTTTTATGAATTTTCTAGTGGCAGGCCGATTTCGAAAATAGAAAAAAAATCCCTACTGAACGAATAGTGATAAGCCCACACAAAATTAGCATTAAAAAGTAACAGGGCAGCCGAGAATACTCGGTATTCGTGCTGGATTAAGATAAGGAGGATGATGAAGGTAATGATGATGAGAATAATAATGGTGAGCATGATGGTGATTGTGATTAAGATAATGACGATGGTGATGTTGATGATGATGATGATGATGAAGATAATAGCCGTTATGTTGATAGTGAAGATAATTGTAGAGGTAATAATCGTTGTGATTTTGGCGGTTATGATGATCCTGATGGCTATGACAGAAGTGATGATTATCAAGATTGGGTTCACGTTGGTTAAGACAACTAAGATCATAATTGTGTATGAATTCAAACGCAGGTTTTACTATAATAAGAGTAATGATTATGGAATGATGACACTCGCTGCAATAAAAGGTCATAGTTTTAATTTCTAAAATATCTTTTTGTTACTATAACATGTATATGGGCCAAGGAGGCAAATCTTTCACTATCACCATAATCTGATGAATGAGAACACCATTTTAAAGTCTAAAAACTAACTCTGAGGTTCAAACGAATAGTAATGGATGAAATCCATAAACTCAGTTAAAGGTAAAGTACATTTGATTCTAACATTTCCCCATAATCATTTTCCCAGTTGGTAAGTCAGCTAGAGTTTTCAGATTTTTTTTTATTGCCGTTAGTGTTTTCAATTTATAACATAACGCATATTTAATGGTGTGGCCTCCGAGGTAGAGAGACTTTCCGGTTAATATAGCGAGGTTACAATTTTTCCTATGTTTCAAACAGAATTTAAGGCACTGACTGTATAATATTCTTCGACTTAGATAGCTATTTCGTGCCGCAAATAGGCTCCTAGCAAAAACGATAATGATGTTTGTAAAAAGCTTCATGGGAAGTATCTAAGGGTCTAAAAAATTAGAATAGAGCACATTCACTACTTTCTATGTCTCAAAAGGTAGCTGAACCTGAATTCGATCTCATAACCCTGGTCTCATTACGAACATCCTGAACCGATTCTAGTACAACCAGACACATATCAATGACACTAGACGGATCAGTTGGTAGAGCTGATCAGTCTAGTGTCATTAATATCGATATCAGATTGTAGTAGAATTGGTGCAGGATGTAATATAACTGCCAATATTTTAACTACCAGTGCAGATTTTTAAATTTAAACCAGTTTTTTCCAATGGTTTGTAAAGCAAAATTGTAAACACAATTAATAACTTTTTAAAATTAACCTTGAGTGAATGGCAGCTACGCGATCAATTGTGGAATTAAATCAAAGTAGCTTCATAGGAACAAAAAGTGATTAATCTTGTTTTTGAAATTTTGTCTCTTGCTTATATGGAATAACTTGTCGATCACAAAGAGAAAAGCAAGGACGAATACTTAAGAATCGCACAGCTAACCGCATCAGAAATAACGGCAGCAAAAACAACAACAAGAGCAATGACAAATGAACAACAATAAAACTGTAACAGTATCAACTAAAAATACGATAAATAAACCAACGGCATAAAAAAGCAACACAAAAAAGTTTATTTGAAGATGTATTTCGTTCATGATTTTTTTTTCATTTCTGATGGATTTTACTAAGTATATGTAGAGATATAAATAATGGATTTACGGATATACACACCTCAAAAGGTTCATTTTTCGAGTATTACTAGAAAAAGGGAAACGAAATTTATGGAGCACGTATAACACAAAGAGGCTCGAACGCTTAAGAATGACAGGAAAAATTAATGGTAAAAAGAGCAGAAGACATTAATCGCTGACCTACGCAGAAAGCCTCAACAAAATCGTCACAAGAGCATTAGCAGCCACATGCTGAGAGCCATGGTCACCGATGTCTGTTCCAGATAAGCAACTTGATGAAGATGAAGATGACAATGATTATGATGTATTAAAATTCGAATATATAAATCATCAGTATAGCCAAAGTTCCTGAAATGTTGAGGTCAAAAGATATGATCTACTCATAACAATAAAAACCATTGAAGCTTAACTCTGTAAATCAATTTTATATAAAGCGAGGATAATGAATTTTTATTAATGGACTTGAAATAACGGTTAAAAAGTAAGTACAGTACTGTAGATGGTAGAATAAACTTCAGGCTATGGGCTTCTAGTCGCCGATTAACGTAAAGAAAGCTACTTAATTGTTCTCAGGCCACTCGCTTTTGAAATGTTTCTTAATTCAATCTCATAATTTGGAGACAGCCGCGAATACAATATAGAGAAAATTGAAAAATTCATGAAACGAAACGCAAATTAATATAAAAATCTGCTCTCTTCCTCGCTTGAAATAACTATCAAACACCAGGGTACAGATTTCACCCATCAGCTATAAGAATAGTTGGCTAACGTTGCAGGATACAAGTTAGAGAATTATAGATCTTTTGAATCACTTATTATTATTACGAACGTATTATTATACAGTTTTAAAATAAATTGGCAGAAATGCAGTCACCCGCTAAGTACTTTTTTGCAGGAATCTATATTCATCTAATTGAAAAGTCTTTAGATAGACGGAGAAAGTAACAAAGTGAAATGATTCCCCATATTTAAATGCAAGGATTAATGAGTTAAATAATAAAAAAATAACGCATTTATCGGACACTGTAAATTACGATCCAGGTATAGCTTAATTCCCACCAAAAGTTGTCATGTTTGTCGGGGACATTTGCAGAGTGGACGAATCCCCCAGTCCATCGGGAGGATCATCTTGAGCGGCCGGTCCTTCCAGGGCGAAGGGGGATGACCGGGGGGAGCTCTGCGTGTCGTCGTAGTCCCAGATCTGGAGTTTGTTCCCCTGGCTGGAGAAGGTCGGTGTCTCGCTCATCATGAGCGGCAGTTGGATGGAGCGGTTTTTCCGGCGCCTGTACAGAACAGTGGCCAGAACCAAGGCGACGGCTACAGCCACACAAGAACAGACGATAATTACTGTGATCTCCTGGCTCCCCAGTTGGCCAATAGAACCTTTGGCTTCAGCGTTCGATAAAATGGAAAATAGGGAAGGGGGAGGTAGGAAGGGAGAAACAAGATTCGATTATTTGGGGATAGTCACTTGTAAGATAATAATAATAATAATAATAATAATAATAATAATAATAATAATAATAATAATAATAATAATAATAATAATAATAATAATAATAATAATAATAATAATAATAATAATAATAATAATGAAGTAGCCTAAATAAAATATGTATTTCATTTAAACGGTTATATTTACTACACTCAATGTTGCTTGGAATGAAATGAAAGGAATGAATAATATTCTATTTCCATATTTTTTTCCATTGTTGCAGGCCAACAAGCAATGCATGACAATATCCTTCCCTTTTTTAAACGCGTTTCTGGAGGATGATGCATCAGCATCAACCACTGTTTTGAATTTCTTCCAACACACTGTCAAAATGTGATTATAATAGCTGCCTTGCAGATTCCAGTAATCGTCAATACCCTCTAAAATTAAATTTTGGAAACCAGGTGCTGTCTATCACCTCTTTTGACCCGTGTCTTAAGGCGACATGCGCCAAAGATTTGGGGTCTATTCTATTTTCAAGCTTATTACCGATTAGCTCAGCAATTAAAAATTCTCTTTTAAGAAAAGCAGTAATTGCCAAATTGAAAAAAAAAATAACACAAGTGTAAATAATGTTAGAAAAATGAAGAAAAAATTTGAAAGGTTTTGAGGCAGCGGCTGCCACGTAGAATTATTTACTCAATATGATTTTGCATCTTATTTTAGTGAATTCAATGCCTTTCTCTAGAGCGAAAAAATCTTTTACTGGAGCGTTTCTGTTTCCACCTATAATCCATATTGCATATTTATTTTTAAAGTAATTAAAATTTCGTTTTAGATTTTCGAGATATACTGGAAAACGTTTCACGCTTTAAACATAATGTTACACTTTTTACAGTCTTCGGTGTTTAATGCTATTTAGTTCTAAATCTATTGTTATTTTTTGATTCTGCACTAGTCGATAACTGTTTCCAATTTTTAAGCACGATCCTGTACCGAATGGTTACTTTCATACATGTTGTTTTCCTGTTAGCAGATCAAGCTAGGTATATCCAGCAATGTGTGTGATACCTATTTTAATCTGATAATATCAACTCAAAATTAATCTGCTTAGCGATATACTACAGCTACTTTGGGAAATAGAAATTTCCGATTCGCTAATATTCAGGTAGCTGAGAATTGGTTGAAGAGCAATATTAGCTCGAGCTTTATATGAAGAAGCTTTCAATATTAAAAATGAACAACTACATTTAAATTTTAATACCACTTTTCAAAAGAAAACCATTTCGCTCACATAATCTTGATTACAAATAATCAATTCAAAATGCGAACATAGTAATTTCTAATGTTGGAATTTGAAAAAAAATGTTTTGTTTTAATTTGTACTTCGGTGGCTATATTTGTGAACAACAAAGGTTGTGAGTGAAGATATCCCAAAGGCTTGATAATTGTTAACCAAAAATATACAAACAAAGAAGAGAATATTTACATATTTCTATGAAGACTTATTAACATTATCTCAAAAGATTGAGCATAAAAAGAATAAAGTTTACACTGACATACATCAAATAACAGCCTGCATCATGCAATATATCACTGGGAGTATAGAATAATAATTTAGATTTTTCCTTGTCAGAGCTATACCTGAGTTGAGATGCAAAGTAGAAAATCTGTACTAGAAGAAGAAGAACAACAACACCAACAAGATATGTCACCTAAGTGTAAATATGCTTTCTCTTACCTCGGTCGGCAGGATTGTCAGATTTGTCGCTTGGTTTAGATGTTAAACTGGTTGTAGGTTTTGGGTTGCTGGTTGGTTGCACTGCTTCTTTGCTTGTTTCTTTTGATGATTTAGTCTGATTGGTGCTTGATGTTTCTGATGTGTTCAGAGATGTTACAGGGACCTTTGGGGTTTTCGTTGAATTGTCAGCTAGCGAACCGTTTGCAGTTAAATGCGATCCAGACGTATTGGTTGTGACGTTTGGGGCTTGAGTCGCATTAGTAGTTGGAGCTTCAGTGGTATTACTCATTGTAGCTTCTGGTGTATTCCTAGTATAAACGGTCATATTCGGGGTGTTCGTCGAATTATTGACAACTTCCCTTCTGGTGGTTTGGGTTTTAGTTGTATCGACATAAGCTATCGATCCATTCGTATTTAGATACAGTCCAGAGGTATTGGTTGGTATATCTTTAGAGGTTGCAGCTGGTGATGTAACGTTAGTGGTTGGTTCTCTGACGTTGGTGGTTGTGAAAGATTTGGTTCCGTTGCTTGATTGGAACCCAGCATTAGTTTTGGTTTCTAATGCGCCGTTGCTGGTGTTTTGTACATTTGTACTGACATTGGCTATTGTCTGTGTATTGGCGGCGGTTTTTAATGCTGAGTCGGCAATGGTTTGATTTTTCAGATTTTCTGTGGATGGTAATTCAAAGTTGCTGGTACTTAGAAATTTCCTGTTGAATGCAGTTAGTAATTTGTGTTTTTCAGGAGTTTGTACTTTTATGATTCTAGTGGTCTGTGTGCCAGAGGTTTGTGTATTTTTTCCAGATGATGTGATCTCTGTTGCGATAGCTGCTCCGACCAGAATATCACCTGGAAAATTAGAGTTACAGAAAATTATCAAAAATACATTCTATCCATTTTTTATCAAGTGTTAAATTAGTATGATTCTGATTATAAATTTTTTAAATTGAAAATTTGTAAAACAATAAATCAGTGACTATAACAAAAAAAATTTATTACGACAAGGCATCAATTTTATAAAAGCTGAATATATTAATTCTTAGTATATAGCTTAAATGACAAGAAAAAGATTTTTTGTTTGCAGGTTTTTGTTTACATGTAACTACGTTTCAAAATAAACTATGTTGTGCGATTTTACATCGCCCACACCATTTGTGTCACATCACCCCCAGAAACTGATTTAACTTAGAACGTTCTTTGAAAAGCTTTTAGCATCAATAAGATTGATCCTAAAATAGGACCCAAAGCGGTTTGATAAGGAATCAGACAGAAAAAGAAAACTATACCTCTATATACCTGGCAAACATATGGCAGCTTTTCGGCACAGCTCACGTCAGACCACCGTGAGAAATGCTTAAGAGACAAGAACATAATTATAGAAAATAATGTAAATCTCTGGCGTATGATTGAGATTATACCTACTAATTGAAATTCTAGATCTATATCGATCAATACTCTTTCTGCTATAAAGTCCGCATTTCATCTTTATCTTTTCTACGGCAATAATTTATACTCCTTTACTTTTGCCAAAAATAATGTTTTTTTTTTCATCAATCAATTAAAAAGAAAAGTATATGCCATATCTCCGTAAACATTTTGGAAATATATTTATTTTATTTGCAGCTCAACCAAAGAATTTCGGACTAAGAATTTATAAAGCGGGTGGAATATTTCTTTCTCCATACTGAAACTAATATCAGACTTGTGATTCATTTCTAAGTACATTTCTTGTTACAGCACAGCAATGTAAAAGTAATTAGCCCTTGTCTACCATGCCGGAAACTTTGCTTGTCAAACATTAGAAAAATCACGTCTTTTCTCGAGATGTAGTTTTCGAGCGTTACAATCTTGAAATCAAGGAGTGACGTGCGTTCAGAAATCGAGTTTCTAAAAAAAATTCAGGTTGCTTTTATGTTTGTAAATTCATAATCAATAGTTGTGTTTCTTCACCCAGGTCGGACTGAGACGAACTGGCAAGGGGCAGAACAGCTGAAGATATTAACAAAGCATTGTCGTTTTATAAGCTATTTAAGACGTAAGAAAATCTTCGTTTTGAAATGTACGAAAAAAGAATGAAAGAGACATCCGATTTTCAAGATATTTAATTCAGCCCAGATGATTACGGTTTCATAATCTCAGGCCTTTGATAATTATTCACACTTTACTTTTCTTTTTCTTTTACAAATCCAAAGCCCAATGCATATCATGTGAACACTAGATAGGAAGACATGGCGTTATTTGAGGCTGCTGCCATTTCTATACCGGAGGCAAGGTGTGAACTAAGTCAAGTTTTCAGGGCATGGTAACATTTTAATATCTTGCTTGGGCCATCTAAATAACATCACAAAAAGTTCACCTTAACACACCGCTCCTCCGTCAGACTCGCAGGTTTATCATTCTGCCAATGGCTGAAGTCAAACGGGCTTCCGTCAGACCACTCAAAGGCTTCGTAGAGAGATATCGAAAGGTGAAATTATCAAGAGAGTTATGTTAGACTGTCAAGTGGTAAAAACATAAACACATAGATACAGGAAGAGAGAGAGAGAGAGAGAGAGAGAGAGAGAGAGAGAGAGAGAGAGAGAGAGAGAGAGAGAGAGAGAGAGACAGACAGACAGACAGACAGAGAGACAGAGACAGACAGAGACAGAGAGAGACAGAGAGAGACAGAGAAAGACAGAGAGAGACAGAGAGAGAGAAAGAAAGAGAGAGAAAGAGAGAGAGAGAGACAGAGAGACAGAGAGAGATAGAGAGAGAGACACACACACACACACAGGCGGGTGTGTGAAATAGATTCAAAGAGAGGAAGTTTGTCAAATCGATAGAAAAATAGATAATGGAAGAGAGAATGTATTAAGAAATTGAGAAATACAGAAAGAGAAATGAGAGATAGATAAAGGCAGTATAGATAGATAGATATGTGCATAAATAAATGGATAGATAGGGGGATAGACATATAGATAAATGTATAGATAGAGAGAGATAAATGAATAAATCGTTCGATAGATAAATACGTAGATAGAAAAGAGAGAAAAACATAGTAAGCGTGTGTGTGTTTGCATTAGAGATAGATAGATAGATAGATAGAGAGAGAGAGAGAGAGAGAGAGAGAGAGAGAGAGAGAGAGAGAGAGAGAGAGAGAGAGAGAGAGAGAGAGAAAGACAGACAGACAGACAGAGAGACGCAGCGAGGGAGAGAGAGAGACGAGGAAAGGGTACATAAGATTAAGTTACGACCTGGTTTGGTTAAATCATAAGAATCTAAGCAATGCAGTCTGGTGGGAACTCCACAGGCTTGAGCCATGATGCCCACGTATAACGTTAGGAATGTTAATATATTTCAATATCTAAAATGGCTACTTCGACTACAATGATGATGATAATGATGGTAATGATGATGATGATGATAATGATAATGGTGATGATGATGATGATGATGATGATGATGATGGTGATGCTAATAATTATAATGATAATAATAATAGTAATAAAAACAGGCAAGAATGATGATAAAGATAATGAACATCCTCGTAGTAATGATTACAATGTACGACGACAAAGATGAT
Source organism: Elysia crispata (assembly GCA_033675545.1). Classification (NCBI taxonomy): domain Eukaryota; kingdom Metazoa; phylum Mollusca; class Gastropoda; family Plakobranchidae; genus Elysia; species Elysia crispata. The sequence continues at coordinate 110,845 of JAWDGP010004246.1, read as the reverse complement.
AAAGGGGATATAATAAAACTTACAACGATGATGATGATGATGATGATGATGATGATGATGATGATGATGATGATGAAGATGAAGACAACGGTGATGATTTTGACGTTGATGATGATGATGGTGATGTTAATAATTATAATGATAAAAATAATAATAATAACAGGCAAGAATGATGATACAGATAATGAACATCATCTTAGTAATGATTACAATGTACGACGACAAAGATGATAAAGGGGATATAATAAAACTTACAACGATGATGATGATGATGATGAAGATAGTGTGGATGATGATAATTTTGCATGAAAGTGCAAATAATTATACCGGACCTTCTAGTAGTTTATGGCTCTCCTACTACGGAGGTATGGACGATAGCAGAAACAAATTTGATATCAAAGTTTTATGATTTTGGTACCGTTTTGAGAGTCGTATGTTTTTCTTTGCATTTGAGGCATGCACTTTTCTAAAGAATATTCCTAAAACACTTTGCAGATGAAGCGTCAAACCCTCCCACATGAAAACCCAAGATCCACAGCAAGCTCAGTTCACATTCCAAAACTATCGCAAAACTATCCAAAACTTTCCAAAAATACATGACTCTAGTGTTCAATGGAAATAAAGTAAAGAAGTAAAGAAGTTAGGCCCCATCTTATGAACATTGTCTTCATTGCGTGCGGTTAAAATCGTTACGGTTGTTTTTTAGGGGAGGAACCTGCGTAGTAAACCTTTATGAAAAAAAATTCATTTTGTGTTTTTTACAGTGACCACGTCCAGATATAACAGATCCCTCAACAATGGTTAAAAATATGCAGTGCATGAAATCTGTTCATGAAATTACCTTTGTTTTTACTTGGTTTTCTTAGGCCAATCCAGCAATCACCACTTCTTGAACGAGAAATAAGAAAAAAAATGTCTTTGTTTGAAAACATTTGATTTATCTCTTTGTCAAAATTTTAAAGTATAATTTGAGAAAATAAATTTTGATGATAATAATAGATCGTGATATTTAAATATTAAATCAGTAAAAATAAAAAAAAAAAACACCCTGAGAATAAAAGATGACAATAAAAAAATGTTAGAACTTTTTTAGAGTTATTACAATACGATCTGGTAAGGTATCATGTGAAAAAAGAATGTAACTTTTGTTGAAATTCACAAAAAAAAATTCTTAAAAAAATTGTTTTCCTAATGTAACATCAAAGGTGAAAAAAACTATATCATAACCTATGCGCGAGAAGTTAACAAATTCAACATTTTGAAACCAGGTTCTCGAAGTCTATTATGAAAAAAAAAAACAATTTTTAAAATTAATTCATATTGACTCACTAATGTAATTACAGATAATGAGAGAGAGAGAGAGAGAGAGAGAGAGAGAGAGAGAGAGAGAGAGAGAGAGAGAGAGAGAGACAGACAGACAGAGAGAGAGAGAGACAGACAGACAGAGAGACACAGAGAGACACAGAGAGAGAGAGAGAGAGAGAGAGAGAGAGAGAGAGAGAGAGAGAGAGAGAGAGAGAGAGAGAGAGAGAGAGAGAGAGAGAGAGAGAGAGAGAGAGAGAGAGAGAGAGAGAGAGCTCTGGTGTTTTCTTGTTTTTTGTTTTTTAAATCTGAGTAAACTTAAAAGATGCTTTCTAATAATTACAAAAAACAAAAAAACCCAAAAAACAAACAAAAAAAAAAACAAAAACAGTCGTAAGACTTTCAATGGCGTGCGCGCTGTCTAATGGCTTGATGACTCCGTGATGCATCTTTAGGCTTTCGTCTGTTGAGGCCAAGCTTGAGTTGGCTGGATGCGCGCCAGAAACAATATTTTTGTTTTTGTTTTCTAATCTAGACTATGTCAATCCCAACGTTAATTTTCTTGTCCAGAATCCCTACTTTCGTACGGCCGGCGTGTAAAAATTTAAGAATAGTTTGAGTTCCTCTTACTTGCATCAGGTGCATTTGGATAACTTCAATATCATCTGCGTTTATGGGTGAGAAGCATCTTCAATTCTTTGCTCTTCCTTTGAGTATTTAGTTTTTGTCTATATGACATCAGTATAACATACAATGTATTCAATGCGTAACAACATTTTGCAGCAACATCATCTTAGTCACGTACTGTCAGTACATCTTTTAAATACTATATTTTGTTTGAAAGCCCGCCTTCACGTGTTGATTTACAAGCTACCGTCTTTGTCTCAAAGTTTTCACTATACTTTCGAATATAAAATTTTTATGTACATTTCCATTCTTAAATCTTTTGACTACAAATAAAAATATCATTTCAATTAGAAACACAGATTTCTGCAAATAAAGTTTACTTGGGTTCTTTTAAAATAAGTAAAGCTCCATAGTGTTGAGGATTCCATCCTTAAAGGGGTGGCAAGTGCAAACGAAATGTGCCCTGGTTGAAGTCTCAAGCCCGCGAAACAAGTTTCCATCAAAATAGCAAAGAGAGAGGCGCCACAAGGATACTGTGGGACAATGTGTATGTGTGTTGGTTATCTACTGATATTTCTAATGGTCTTGTTGCCACAATTTAGTCCAAGGTTCAAGTCATTACGATCTAGCGAAACATGTCTTCATCAAAATATCAAAGAGAGAGGCGTCTCAAAGATATTTTGAGCCAATGTGTATGTGTGTGTGTGTGTGTGTGTTCGTTATCTACTGAGGTTTCTAATGGTCTTGTTATCATGATCTAGTCCATGGTGCAAGTCATTAAGATCTATTCCATGGAGCAAGCGAACGGTTCAAAGCGATTGTACAATACATAGGGAGCCAGAAAGTCTTGACCTTTTCCAAACTATTTTTAGACCCAATCGAGCATCAGACTGTCGGCGAGCTTTCGACAAGGCGTTTTGCTTATCGTTAAACAAAAAAAAAATTAGTCCACTCGCCACAGTACAAAGTTTAACATTCTTTGGTAAATGTTTTGTGCTTTAGATAATGTCTATATGTGCGATCAAAGTTTTGTTTTAAACATCACCTCTTCCTCCTAAATGAGAACTAAATTGAGTTATTGAGGTTTTTGCATTACATAAGTTTGAAATATCTTACTCTGAATAAAAAAAAATTGGGAACAAAGATACACTATCCATGAAACTTCTGCAACTATGTAAGAGTGTTTTCGAGCGAATGGTGAAAATCAGTTCTTTGGCTCTGGACTAGGAGTGTAAGAGATATGTTGCAAAGAATGGAGGTTAAGATAGATGAGCCTTATGCAGATACTTCCAGAGACCCTCAACAAATAATCTAGAAGGTGTGATGGAGACTGAGACTAGAATCGAGACTGAGACAGATGTGTCATGGGCAGACTCTTCTGGTTAATCTCAACAAAAAGTCAAGATAGGGTGCTATTTCAAAGAATGAAGATTATGATCAAAAGAAGACCTGTAAATGCTTCATGATATAGGAAATTAACCTAAAGCAATGCAGAACTTGAATAAAAAAAATATTAGAAAGAAAAATACGAACCAAAGCGATCGAACGCTAACGGTAAAAGAAATAGAAAAGCCATTTTTGACAACTATCTGGCTTGTCTTGCGATTAATCGAGGCGGATCAGAGCGTCTTGAAACTATTAATAACAAAATCTCATTCAGAAACTTTAGATTTTAAAGTAGATTTAACTACATTTTTCATGTTGCTAAAATTTCCCTTCCGTTCTCATACAGTTGTAAAGATAGGCTGTTATCTTCATGTTGAAAGAGAGCGTAAAATATAATGCAGAATGTTTAATTACAAGATAAACATCTTTATGTTTCTCAAGTTTAAGAAGGGTTGATTTTTCGCTTGAGGAAGCTCGAATTTGGTTCTTGGTGCCTATGGAGCTGCAGTGCTCACCATAAGATTTAAATATGTTGTTCCTCACGATGTGAGTAGGTTTGAGTTCTCAAAATTTTTCTCCTTCCTTGCTTGTTTTTTTTTCATTTCGATTACCAAGTTACGAGTTGATTACACAGTCCGATATTTAATGAACAACTTACTTTGTTTTCTTAAGTATGCTCGAGAGAAATTTAACGTCTGTGGGACCATGCTGGCTCACAAGATTCCCATTAAAATTTGCACATTCTCTCTGGGCGCCTGGCCAGGATAGGGGAGTTGTGAAAAGCTGAAAGATATGAGGAACAGTAAGCCTAAACATTTCATAAAAACTTATATCCTGGCCTTGTTAAATACATACATTTCTATCTATTATCTTTAATACCTACATTAAGGAGGCAGCATTACCTTGAAGCAATAGCACCACAAAGAATGCTTCCATAGCCTCCAGCAAACAAAGCTATGGAGGTATTCTTTGTTCCTAAAGGTGATAAATTTAGAGAAAGGTCCTTAAAAACAACCGTCAATGTCAAAGACCTCATTCACATACCAGCTGGCGAGCTGAAATTAAAAACAAATTACGACCTCGACCATCTGAGGTCAATAGCAGAAGACAGAACACAGTGGAGGAGACTATCAGCGAACATCCTAGAGGCAGCCGAGGCGTCCAAGTTAGAGCACTAGAATGTAGACGGCGATATAGATAGATAGAACAACATCTGAATACCAATGACTTATACCTTTAAATGCTGAAAGATGTACAGAAAACCTGGACAGAAGATCAATTATATGCTGCTAGTCTTGATGTTAATTGCTAGGAAAGATTTAAAAAGTTGATCATAACCTCTCTAAAATGCATATCAGAAACTTGTCCTACCCTGAAACAAAAATCCCCTTGTTGATCCCAATCTTCCGGGCATTTCTTCAATTCGCCCATCGGTTTCGACACAGCATCAGACAGTGATGTAAAATCCCCATTTCTGGAGATCGGTTTCGACACAGCATCAGACAGTGATGTAAAATCCCCATTTCTGGAGATCGGTTTCGACACAGCATCAGACAGTGATGTAAAATCCCCATTTCTGGAGATCGGTTTCGACACAGCATCAGACAGTGATGTAAAATCCCCATTTCTGGAGATCTCACAAAGTGAGGGTCTTGCTCTCTCACAGCTGGCTACCTCCACCATCGTCGAGTCAGAACCAGTGATCAACTGATAACACTGTGCGTCCTCATTTCCTGTTGGGAGTGCATGAAAGAAAAGAATTAGAATGACGCTATAGTCTTGTCTGCCTCATAGTTGCTGTAAGCTTAAATTAGCATTATCTCAGACACTGACGTGAAATTCGATCATAATACTAAAAATTAGTTCATTCTATCGTTTCCGAAAGTATTAATGGATCTTTCCAGTCAATCATTATTATAAAGATACTCATGTATAAACCATAAGCGCCTAGCGGTGCACTGCCTTCGTTTAATTCATAGCTGAATCACGGTCATGTGACACAGGCTTAATGGATGTCTAACAACAGTAGAATAAGCATATCACATCTTCTCAAAAACATTTTGATACTTAACTGAAACAAGTTATAATTTGACTTAACTCAACGGCAGTCGTGAACAAAATGTATTGAAAAGTTTTATATACTTAGGAAAATCTTTATTTCAAATAATTATTATTCGGTATGATTAAAAGGAAATAAATTCTGGGCTCTTTTTTTTATATATTATTAAGTTTCATCAATGATATCACACTTTCTCTCTACTTCGTTACACCCCAACACACAGTCTCTCCCTTTTGTTTTAATGATTTATAAAAGAAGGCATAATAAAGGATCTTGAAGATAATGATAAAATAAGTGCCAATTGTTTTTATGCAGATGAAAATGGTAATTAGTACAAGCTTAACAATGATAGCAACAAGAATGTCCATGATAGTGGCAAATATGATGATCGATATCATCTGAATCGAAGCAACCGGAAAGCAGATATAATAATAAGTTAAAACAATCCGATAATATTTCAATGTTGGTGTTCATAAACATGACATAGATAAATTACAATGATAGAGAGAAAAAATTTAATTCAATCATAATAATAATAATAATAATAATAATAATGATGATGATGATGATGATAATGATGATGATGATGATAATAATAATAATAATAATAATAAAAATAATAATAATAATAATAATAATAATAATAATAATAATAATAATAATAATAATAATAATAATAATAATAATAATAATAATAATAATGATGATGATGATGATGATGATGATGATGATGATGATGATGATGATGATAATAATAATAATAATAATAATAATAATAATAATAATAATAATAATAATAATAATAATAATAATAATAATAATAATAATAATAATAATAATAATAATAATAATAATAATAATAATAATAATAATAATAATAATAATAATAATAATAATAATAATAATAATAATAATAATAATAATAATAATAATAATAGTGATGTGATGATGATGATGATGATGATGATGATGATGATGATGATGATGATGATGATGATGATGATGATGATAATAATAATAATAATAATAATAATAATAATAATAATAATAATAATAATAATAATAATAATAATAATAATAATTATAATGATGATGATAATGACGTTGATGATAATGATGGTGCTGCTGATGATGATATGATAATGAACATGTCAATGTGGTTGAAGTCTAATTGAATTAAGAGATGATCTAAAACAGCAGTTTCCTAGGCACGACACCCACTGTGGCTTACTCACTACATGTAGTGCTTTTCAGATTCAAGATGGACAATAATGTAAGAGGTTTTTTTCTGAGCAGGTTGCACACTCAATACTTAATATAATTACCCTAAAGTGCATCACATCTTTAACAAAATACATTTTTTTGTTTCGGACGTTTCGGACTATTGTTTCTGAGGTGTTGATTACAAGCATTTCAGTATTATTATACACCGTGTTAGACGGGCATCCATCTGACTTTTTAAATAGAAGGCAGTATTATGATCTATACACCTAATCACTAATATACGACTCTTTATCTGAAAAGGCTACCACGGTTTTACTGAGAATCTGTTCCTCAAGGCAAATACAGTATGAGTTGTGTTAATCATCGAATCCGCAATTTCACCATTACTCTTCCTAGCGATAAATTTGATTATGTCAATATGGTTGTTCGTAATAACAATGATGGCATGAAATAGTTATTAAAAGTAAAATAAATTCAACAAACAGAACCTACCTGTGTGCGTTGGACCCCATGGAAGGTACGTTACTTTTTCCGCATTCGGCCATTTGTACACATTGTCCCTGGTTTTCGTGAGTCCAATCCATAAAGAGGTTTTCTCGCTGACCAGATAGAACTCTACATATTTTAAAACAGCGCTGTTAAATCGAGGTGAAAAAAAAAAAAAAAGAGAATATAAGTTTGAAGTGTAATACAGTGGTAACTTAATATGCAATATACCACATTTAAACCTTTCAAAATTACTTATGAAAACGGCATGGACTCGAAGTATTTATTTTCCAAATAAAGATCATATTCAAGTTTGGATCTAAATAAAATTATTTTTCAGCCGGGATTGGTAGTTTTAAATTGCAAATAAGAAAACGCTTTAACCGAAAGGATCTCTCAGAAAGTCAAACGCAATAAGAAAAGTTACCTAATTTTGTTAAGTTTCCCTGCAGTGCGCTCATTATGATAAATGAACGAGTAACTGGACAGCTATTTATTCCCACTCTAGAAACTTTTATTTATTTATTTAATTTTTCTTTTTATTTATTTATTCTTTTTTTTTTTTTTTTTTTTTTTTTGGGGGGGGGAGGGGGGGGGGGGGGGAATAGACATTCAGTCTTATAATGATGGTTGGTTAGAACAATTTCGTTGAAAGAGGAAAGTACATATTTGGGTCTTTTACAGTATGAGCATACACATATGCATGTATTTTAAAACAGGTATTTTTTTTTACCTTACCATTAATTTTTATTTAAAGTTTTTTTTCTAAACACTCATTGTTAGTCTGTGTAGTAACAAAAAAGGGCTCAGATTTTCATTACGTAGTATGAATTCATAGTTAGTCAAGTATCAGTTTCTGCAAATTAATGACCTTTTAAAAAGATTCAGGAAACGTTTGGATTTTCAACTTATTAATCAAGAAAACTATACTTTACGTATTTCTTTAATATCGCACGCACTATTGTATGAATAATTATCTTTGTTATGTCCTATCTCTTAATACGTTAAACAATTTAGAACTATTATTTTATCAATAGAAAGCTGTGAGGATATATTTCGTATTTCTTTCACATCATCTCGATTTATTTATTTAACTATACAATAAAATAAGCATCGCAAAAAAAAACAAACCTACGCACCAATGACTCCAATTTATAAATATTCATTTTTATTTTAAGAACCGTTTTAAAATTTGTATATCTCTTAACTCCCGCGGAGAATCCCTCAAGATGTCCAGGAAAAGATTGGGCGGTCCCTTTCATAAGAAAACAAATAAAATATTGGGGAAGTTAGGCACTGTTTTATTTTATCATACAACTAACCTGTTTGGTAAAGAAGCTATAGCACCGCCACGGTATCTCTTACAGTCTCTTTCAGCATTGCTATACGTTCTTGGGTCGTCGTTGATTACGTAACACTTGTCTCTATATCCGAACCCATTCTGGCACAACGGATGGAACAACAGCAATAAAAGTGAGCCCTTATCTCGGTCTCTACATGGTTAAGATTTGATGCGAAATAAGGTTTAAATGTTAAGACATTGACCAAGACAAACTATATTAATTTTTTTTTTTATATTTGCAGTAAATATTTCAGAAAATGTTAGCGCTTTATTGCTGCAAATGTAGTAATTTCGCTCATAGGTTTCGGTTCTGTTTTGCACCGGCAAATAAATTTACTAAACCTGTAATGAGATTTGTGTTATGTATTAATTTAGGTCTCAAATATAAATTTGGACAATACCTATGATGCATCGAAGTTTTCCAATGTAAACTCATATAAACTTTTTCTTTAAAAAAACGTAAACTTATATAATTAGGCCGAGGTTTTTGAGTTAACATAATATCAGTAACATGTGTTTTTCGAAGCATTCTGCATCCCTATCAAAATAATAATTAATCCCTCAAAACGTGAAAGTCATGACCACGCAATCATTTCTTACATAAAAATGTGCCTAGCCTAGTCATTTCTCTGTTTAAAATAACTGATAAAACAATGACAATTTCTATGCTTTAATATAAAGGCCGTTTAATTAAAAAAAAAAAAAGAAAATTAAAAACATTTTTTTACCGATCAAATTCAAAGCATTAGCTGTATGAAAATTGACGCTAGAATAAACTACTTTGTCGCGAGATATCATGGCATGCAATGTAACTTCGTCCTCACACAATCATTGTAATTATTACTATATCAATGTCTTTACTGTCGTATGAATAAAATGATGTTCATAATCTCAGTGTGGAGTAGAGAGGGGCTTGTTTTTCCCCAACCAATACATGTTCACACCATAATAATGATAAATAAAGCAAAGGATCCGTTTGCGGGGACACTGATCTCTAGATATTTGGCACATTGAAGTGTCCAAGGCGTCATTCCCTTAAATTATTATTCTTAATTTCTTTCTTCTTCCAAGATTTTACTTGGAGATGGTATAATGAAACATTTCGTACTGTGCGGTAACTACATTTACTTATGTACAGCGTCCGATATTATCTATAGAAATGCCAGAAATACTCGATATCAATATCATGACATCGATCTTTTCCGATTCTGTCTAGTCCTTACCACAGGACAACCTGCTCGATTCGAGTCCACATTGGAAGCTTCAACTAGCCGAGACTGTTTTTGACAAATGTAGCCTGATGGGGTCGTGGAGTCACAATTTCTCAGCAACTGGCTTGATGTGAAAGGCTGGTCAAAAGAAAAAAAAGTGGTTATTTATACTTAGCTCGTAAAAAAATATCACTGTTTTAACTGAGATGACTTTTCGAGAAATGAAGTCATCATTTGTTCTATTTTACTGTTTCACTCTTTGTTTCCATCAACATCTGTTATCTTTCTTCCCCCAATTTTTTATCTCCTAGTTTATCTGGCTATTGCTTAAGTTCTTCTTTTTTTTTTTTTTTTTTCTTCTTCTTCTTCTTCTTCTTCTTCTTCTTCTTCTTCTTCTTCTTCTTCTTCTTCTTCTTCTTCTTCTTCTTCTTCTTCTTCTTCTTCTTCTTCTTCTTCTTCTTCTTCTTCTTCTTCTTCTTCTTCTTCTTCTTCTTCTTCTTCTTCTTCTTCTTCTTCTTCTTCTTCTTCTTCTTCTTCTTCTTCTTCTTCTTCTTCTTCCTCTTCTTCTTCTTCTTCTCTTCTTCTTCTTCTCTTCTTCTTGTTCTTCTTCTTCTTCTTCTCTTCGTCCTCCCTCTCTCTCTCTCTCTCTCTCTCTCTCTCTCTCTCTCTCTCTCTCTCTCTATATATATATATATATATATATATATATATATATATATATGTATATTTATATATTATATGATTGCATTCTTTTTTCTCTCCTCGCTTCTTACATCTCTCCTCCCAAATATGGGTAGAGAAAATAGTAGGCAGGAGCCTATTATGGTGCTAGTTGTCGAGAAAATGTATTATACCAATCACAAAATGCTTGAAAGGAGCTATGTCAACTCGGTTCGCAATACATGTTTGTTGTAGCTAAATTAACGCTGGAGTATATCCTGGTGAAAAAAAAAAAACTTACCATGTTGATGTCAAATCGGGCACATTTCCTCTCCTTGCTTCTTACCCAAAAGTCATTGCTGATGCCTTTTATGACAATGATCAAGGGAAAAAAATAGAAGAGATCTATTAAGAATGAAATGTAGAGCCATAAAAATATTAATATATAGATAAGTATTACTAGTACTTTTTTTATAGGTAAAGATTCGAGAGCTCTGCATATAATTATGCAACCTCGAAGCCTGATACCTAAAATAAAGGCTATTATTCAGTTATGATGTTTTCATTTTCCATCATGCTATTTTTTTTTTTGCAACAGTGTTTCTATTATTTGCAGAAATTACCTTGACAACCTTAAGATTGAGTTTATTTTGGGATAAATTTATAGCAAGGCGATGGGTGCCTAAGCATCTATAAATCGATGGTTTTAATCCCACCAATTCAAGCATTTCTGGTCATTTTCACTTAAAGCCTTATACTACCCACTGCTGAGCACTACCTAAAATTCTAGCTCTTATAATGCTTACTTTCTTACTTACTTAGTTACTACTACTACTACTACTACTACTACTACTACTACTACTACTACTACTACTACTACTACTACTACTACTACTACTACTACTACTACTACTACTACTACTACTACTACTACTACTACTACTACTACTACTACTACTACTACTACTACTACTACTACTTCTACTACTACTGCTACTACTTCTACTACTGCTACTGCTACTACTACTGCTACTACTACTGCTACTACTACTGCTACTACTACTACTACTACTACTACTACTACTACTACTACTACTACTACTACTACTACTACTACTACTACTACTACTACTACTACTACTACTACTACTACTACTATTACAACTATTTTCCGGTCCTTCATAGAATTATTGTTTGCAGTCAGTTATTTACAATGATAAAATCGTGCGCTCTGTGTTCTCAAATATTAAAAATACCCTATGGATTCTCATGAATTTTATAAAAGGACCGGAGAGATAAAAAAAAATTAACCTTTCGAGTAAAAAATGAATAGATGAATATAACCTTTCAGCCATTAGATCCTTTTTTAATACAGCCTGCAACACTTTTATGCTTTGTTGTACATTTGTTAAAGTATCTTTTAAGTTATCCATTTCCTAACGTCGACTTCGGACCATTAACTTGAAAATTTATAGACCCATGGCAGTGTATAGTGGCTTTCGAATGGTATAGTGGAACTTAAGCCTTATAACCGATTGTGTTTCAGAAAGCACGAAGTTTACAAAAGAAAAATATGCAATAAAAAACATTTTGTAGCACTTATCCAATCAATGAGAAACACAAGATGAACCTTTGGGTTTTCTGGTTTAAATGAATTATTAAGGTGTACCGACTGTGTCGAGATATAAGTCTGAACTCGGAAAGTAAGCTCTTGATCTCCTCAACGCCTCTGTAGTGAGCTCTCTTCACAGCCTCGGATGTATACATTCGTCACGGGTTAGTCTTTATTATTGTCCAACATTTAATAGTCCAAACGCCACAATTTTACATATTTCACAAAAGGATCTTGATTGTAATAATCTTACCTAGATAAACCATCTTACCAGTATGAACCTGATTGTACAGAAACCTGGCATCTCCATTTCCTTGAATAAGTGCGAGCGTAGCCTCATGACTGCTGCAAATCTTACTGGCGTCTGCAAAGCTTTCTTGCCTGCCGCGAATGAGATAACATTGGTTCTTCGACTTTAACCAACCTTCTGGACATCCCTGTACCTTCGTTATACCACTGTATGCTGAAAATAGACGAGTGGAATAAAAATCTGACAATAAGTTTTATCATAAATGGAAAACAAAACAAAACAAAAACAAAAACGAAGTGCCTTCTCAGACCAGAAGTCAGTTTAAATATGAAGTTAGGGAGACCGAATATTTTTGTAGCTAATGTGCATGTCCTTTCATGTTGTTCTTCTTACTCTCTCTTTCGTTTTTCTCGCGCTTCTGATAGCACATAAGTACGTGTTTCGATGTAACAGATGTTCAACAAATAGTAGGGGATGTAGCAGCTGTTGAACAGATGGTACGGGATGTAACGGTTGTTGAGCAGATGGCACGGAGTGTAGCAATTGTTGAGCAGATTGCAGTAGATTTAGCAGCTGTTCAGCAGATAGGAGGGCATGTAGCAGCTTCTAAACAGATGGCACAGGATCTAACGGTTGTTGAGCAGATGGTAGGGGATGTAATGGTTGTTGATCAGGTGGTAGGGGATGTAATGGTTGTTGATCAGGTGGTAGGGGATGTAATGGTTGTTGATCAGGTGGTAGGGGATGTAATGGTTGTTGATCAGGTGGTAGGGGATGTAGCAGTTGTTGAGCAGATGTTAGAGGATGTAATGGTTGTTGATCAGGTGGTAGGGGATGTAGCAGTTGTTGAGCAGATGTTAGGGGATGTAATGGTTGTTGATCAGGTGGTAGGGGATGTAGCAGTTGTTGAGCAGATGTTAGGGGATGTAATGGTTGTTGATCAGGTGGTAGGGGATGTAGCAGTTGTTGAGCAGATGTTAGGGGATGTAATGGTTGTTGATCAGGTGGTAGGGGATGTAGCAGTTGTTGAGCAGATGTTAGAGGATGTAATGGTTGTTGATCAGGTGGTAGGGGATGTAGCAGTTGTTGAGCAGATGTTAGGGGATGTAATGGTTGTTGATCAGGAGGTAGGTAGAAGTTGTTGAGCAGTTGAGGATGTAGGGCAAAGGATTAGGATAATAACTGGTTGATCAGTGTCTCATAATCATTTATGGCGATAAATATTGTGTTACTACTCAACTTTATCAATATATCAATCTTCGCTTTAAAAAAGGCAAGAACTAAAAGGCTACCAAAGGGTGAAGGGATAGCATCTAGACATTTCAGCTGAAAGAGGAAGCAAAAGAATCGTGAGCTGGGACACAAAGAAGCAAAGGAGGAGCCAAAAGGTAATGATTCTGACAGAGGAGGAACCTCATAATTATTTGGAGACTCATTCAAATGATAAAATTGTAGTCAGTGACAAAAAGAAACAATCCTGCTCAAACGGGAAAAGCCGTGGATTCAATGTCCTTAAGATGTTTTACCGGCGTCATATTTGATGCTTAACAATCCTAGAATAAAAACAATTAGCCGATTTTTAAAAATCCAAATCTAATTATAGATCATTTACAACATTCAGTATCATGTGGGTTAGTATAAAGGATAGTAAAATGTCCGCAAGGCAGTGCAGAAAAGTACAGATTCAGCTGATTTTCCACATTCCTACAGCATGGTTGCATTTCTGCGCACCTATCTTGCAATTGACCCGATTTGTACGATTAAACTATTTTTAGACTTGGAATAACCTGCCTGCCCGCCCCCTAAGGTGCCACTGTCGCCAAAGGACGCCCCTGAGACATAGCCTGCCATGCTTGTTGTGAACGAAAACATAATAGTAGCAGGTGGTTTCCGAAAAGAGTAAAATAAAACAGAAATATTATAATAGATCTTACAGAATTAGTTGGTAACGCATAACGACCTGTTACATTTAATGATATACTTAAGTACATTTTTTAATCTCGTTTTTCGCCGCTACACTAATTCATCTTCGGAATATTAGAACAATACAGAGTATTCTGAAGAAAGAACTATTTTAGAGAAACTGTCGGTTAGATTATTTTGTTTAGAACTCACGGGACGTGGTCTAGCTAGATGGATGTGGCCCCGAGCATAATAGGGGAACCAACTAAATAAAAAAATGGCCTCATGCATTACAGTGCTGGTATCGTGTAAATGATCAAGTAACCATACGCCCTCAATATAATACAACACAAGGATTTACCAGGCAACCAACACGAAAAGGTGCTGAAAATTCATTAGAAACAAACCCGGTCTATTTGATTTTCTGGCTTTGTCGATACTTTATTATTTACACACTTAAAAACTTTAGAAAATAATCCCATGTGCAGATGTAATTTGTGACAAGAGTTAACGATACTGATTTTAGACTTTTTTTTTTGGTGATTTGTTTATGAGTAACGTCATCTGATATGGTATTTCAGGCAAAATGTTGATAAAGTGGCGATGAGTGGTTCAAGATGATCGTGTCCTTAGGCCTACTCTTTATTATCTTATCTAATTTAAAAAAAAATCACCTAAGCCTGTTACAATCCTTTTTTATCATGCATCACGACATCATTAAAGCAGCCCTTTGACCATGAGACTGGCGCAGGCATGCACTACCAGTCCCAAAGTGTACATATCATTCTCTGATAAAATATAAAATCTGTGGCAAACCTATTTCTAGTTAAGTAAGTCATATGAACATAGTAAAGCTGGTCATGGAATACTTTAATATAACTATAGGAGGACGAGTGGATTGTTGGTTCCTTTAATCCATGTCCTTGTCTCTACCCTAATCTTCAAACTCTGTAAGCCGAGAAGTTACAAATACTAATATTTTTTCTTTATCTCTCCTTTCATGTTTTCATTGCTTCGGATATGGTTTCAACGTAATAAGCTGTGATGTCCATACGTGCACACAACTGTCTTCTCCACTCACGCAGTAAAAGCGCTGAAGATAATGTCATCAAGTCCCACTGTTTATGAATGTTGGCATTGCTCCGAAAATTCCGTTCTGCAGTTAAAAAATAGCATTCAAATAGACCGCTTTCTCACGGATACGTCAGCCGCCTAATACTGATAAATCGCCATCACCCATATCAAATTTGAGGGTGTTGGTGTTAAAATGATGTCTTTTCCGTATAACTGTATGGAAAGATCCAGAGCAGTCCACCTTCACGGCAGCCTGGAGGACTGGTTACGGATAATGGTTGGGTGAGTCAAGACTTTTTGCTCTCTCCCACTCTCTTCAACATCTTCTTAGAAAGAATTATAAATGAAGCATTGGAAGACAAAGTTAGAACAGTCATCATCAGAGGCTGCACAGTCACAAACTTGTGTTTTGCCGATGGACTTGCTGGAAAACAAACCAACAAGAACTCGCCAATGTTAGCGGAATGGCTGGTGATAATCTCACCGGCTTACAGTATGGAAATCAGTGCCGAAAACAAAAAGTTCACGACCAACAACACTGGTAGCATCAACGCAGACATCAAAGTCAAAGTCTGTGGCGAGAAACTCAAGACCATTACAGGTTCAGCTGCCTTGTATCATTTGTCTCAGACGAAGAATCAAGCCTAGAAATCCTCTCCAGAATTGAGCAATTGCGATGGCAAAACTAAGTCCTATTTGGAATGAGCGAAATAGCACACTTAGCTCAAAGGTCAGACTTAGGCGCGCACTGGTCAACTCAATATGATTCTTTATGCCAGAGAACCGTGGCCACTATCTGCTGAAGTAGAGAGAATGATTCCGACAATTAAGATGAGTTATTATGGCAGACTCCTTGGCATCTCATATAAAAACCACATCACAAAAAGATGAGATAGATGCGGAACAGAATCTCGAACAAAGGGGGGGCGGGGGGGAGGGGGCGGGATCTCTGACCACAGTGAAGAGACGGAAGTTAATGTAGGATAGGCATTGCAAAAATACACAGGACTCCCTAAAGCTAAAACAGTCAAACAAAAAATTTTCTAAGAGAAGAGTAAGAGATGAAGACTGAAAAAGAGATGGGAGCACAATTCTTTTCTCACATAAGCAAATCTCCGACACCCGACTCGTCAGGCTGGTTTTGAGATTGATGCTGAACTGATTCTTGACAGATCATTACCGAGCAAGACGGTTTTCTTAATTCTCAGAGCAGAAGGATTAAAAACCGGCCCTGGCAAGACCTTGCGCTGTTTATGGCCAGATACTCAATATCAACGGTTGAGTGAGCTTAGGAAAGATGTGTAAAAAATTAAGGTTAAGGATTTACCCTTGCATAAGGCCGGGACAGGATTCAAACATCGAACCCCCTGGTCCCAAAGCCGATTGCCTAACATTAGAATCTTGTCGTCACGGTATAGTCAGTTGACCAGTAGACACTACTTTCAGCGATAGCCAGTTCTTCTGACCCCGGGAACGGCTATGTGCAATGCTATTTTGACCGCTACATTTACAGAGACAATTTTAGACTCCTGTCAAGTCAAAGTATAGCATATTAGGTGAGATCGCACCCACTTTAAGCTTTGTCCAAACCAACCCTTAAGAAAATAATTCGCTGTTTTCGTAATTATACTAGATGGAAATCCATAGACATTTTACAAAAGAATGGTACATGTAATAAAAATAACCTTGATGTTAATACATTCTCAATAATGTTTCAATAACAAGAGACATGAAAAGTTTCATTCACCTATGGATTCTGATATGTTTATTCAGGTCTTGAGTCTCAACACTTCATGTCGTGATTGGATGGACATACCCCAACATGGATTCTTAGACCTAGCATGAATTCTTAAAATCTAAAAATGCTCCGAATAAATTGTTGACATTATTTACCCTGTCCTAAATACATTTACAAAATTTTGTAAACCAACCAGGTATAGAATCCTGCAAAATTGTATTTTTTGTAAGACCATGACAACCCAGCGGTCTTACTAAAGGCCGGAAAACAGAGGAATTTCATACAAGTATGCGTATATAAAGTGAAAAAAATAAGAAAAGAAATATTCTACAATTCTATAAAGACATGGTTTGCTGCAACTTTTTTTTGCATAAGGTTATTGTTCAATATAATTAGTTCTACTTACTTTCTGAGCCCAGTCCTTGGGCACAAAAAATACTGAAGAAAATCGCAACAACACTAAACACATAAAGACAAGAAAACGCCATCTTCTTTTTGAGATAATCCATACCACACTTCAAACCCTCGGGACTAAATCAAAGACTTTGCCAACAGTTTATTTATAATAACTAAATTTAGCCTCAAACTCGAACTATTCAGAATCAACGATATCACGTAATCGTATTTGGAGTTTTGCAAGAACCGATATTTGCAGTAGTTTACCATCTTAGCATTAGATTCACCATACTGCCTCAAAGACAGATCATGAATAGAGCTAAAATCTCCCCGGCAAAGCTTAATAAGGTTTGAATATTGCTTTGCCTTTCGCTTTCTGGGAAAAAATAACAAAGGAACTCAATTGGAAAACGTCTTGTTCCGTTTCCCCTATTCCAAGGCTGATGTTGATTCAAGAAAAGACGGGGCTGTGAAAGGAATCGATACGAATATTGGAAAAATGATATACCAGTCGATTACTACGATACGATTTCCTACGGCGCCACCAGAAAGGCCGGAAGTATCTCCACATACCTGTTGATTAGATAAAACTTTACCATCTTTTGTATTGGGATTATCTGCTCTGTCTCGTGAAACTCTTTGTAACTGTATCACGAGCTTGGTTAATGCGACTTTCACATCTGAGTCACACAGATCTAGCCGGCTACTAAACATAACTTGGTGCAGCGTGGGTTTTATCTCACAAAAACCTTCGAGAGAGCCCAAGAACCAGTTCGAAGGACTCTTCATTGTTATCACTATGGTCTGAGCATGTAGAGAACAAACCATGTAATCAGGAAGTAGATGTTTTGTCGAGTGGATTACTCGATGGCACTTTACTTCATCGTCATTTTATCGTCATTTTAATCATAAGAAATTCTACGATTTTAATTAAAGATTAATGCAAACAAATTCTTTACGAATTCCATTAAGGAGTACGACAGATTATGTCTTTGTCAAAATTAAAACACGCACTAAATTAGTTTACACACAAGATTAAACTGTTATCGTCACGCTCATTTGATAAAATTTTAATGCCTACCTCAATTTTTACTGATTTATTGTTAACACAATTTTTGTTTACTACATATGGATTCTTTCATTTTACTTGAGCCCTAATAGACTTGGTTACTAAAATTTCGAATTACTTAAAATAATATCATTAATAATATGTATGCTTTATAGTGGAAAAAATATTTTTTAAATAACTCAAAACAGGTAAAAATGAGTTAGACATGTTAAGCATGAGTTGTGTATTTCTTTTTGGTTTGCCTTCTTTTTAAATCTTGGCTTGAGCCTCGCTGATCTTCCTAGTAAAAACTCGACTTGCCTTCAGGGTTCGAACCAATGCATGACACTGCCCATGACTTGCCTTCAGGGTTCGAACCAATGCATGACACTGCCCATGACTTGCCTTCAGGGTTCGAACCAATGCATGACACTGCCCATGACTTGGCTTTAGGGTTCGAACAATTGCATGACACTGCCCATGACTTCGCTTTGTGTTTCATCTTTGTACCCTTTCATGACTGTCAGCACTCTTCAATAAAGATCATTTTTCCAGGGAGGGATTAACCTTTATTTCGAAATTATCGTAAAGGCCAACAATTACTAATAGCTCAGCCTCAATAGGTAGACACATTGGTTATTTTCTTCGCTAAGCAAGTATTTATCTCGTTATCTCGACTCTATCCATTCCATGTTGAGGTTATAACGTAAGTCTGCGGCATGATTGTTGTTGCAAACACAATCTTGTTTGCAGCCCTTGTTTCGATAAGTGTTTTCCATACTGTCTCAAGTCTTCTTCTGCCTTATTTTACAAATCCTTCACCTTAATGGTTTAATTTTAGTATATTGCCTTTGAGGAAATTGTGATTGCAGAATTTACTGAATGAAGCACGTTTCAGACCTGGAGATGCCCACTTTATTGCATTGTAACATAGTAAAAGAAATACGTAGCCTGATGAAAATGATAAAGTTATCTAGAGCAGTACTCCGAATAACGGCCATGTTCCTCAGACAATGAGGACAGATCTTGCGTAGAGCTGCTACCATTATCTGCCACAGTTTACGAATATGGTGGTCTCCATTATCTCAAGGTATGGCGGACAATTTTATTTCACAGTGGCTCGAAGGCATACAATTTTCTTGCAGACGAGAAAGTCAAACAAGTTCTGAGACTTTTTATAATGACAAAAATGGTTCAAATTGTTACGACATCAAGGTCTCTACATTAGATAATCACGCGAGTGTTTAAACTCTTTGGAATGACATAAGTGTCCAAAAATCTTACAATTTTTTAATTTTTTTTTTTTTGCAATGAAATAGATGTTTAAACATTGACACAAATGTTCATACTTTTTACAATGACATATAGTGTTCAAGCTCTTCAAACTTCATAAATGACTAATTTATTTTACAATAATTCACATTTTTATACTCTTTATTATGACTTTTTTTACTTCTTGCAATGACATAAATGTTTAAGCAAATTTTCAATGTCAAAATAATTATTTATTTTTTTTATGATGCACAGTTGTTTGTAATTTTTGTAATGACATTTTTTTTACTTTTTACAATTACACAAATATTATAATATAGCAAGCATACTTAACTGTTAAACTTACAATTATAATTTTTACAGTGAACCAAAAATTATAATTCTTACAGTGACATTTTTATGAGTTTTATACTGCCCCGGAGACATGTATACTTATTAGAAACAGAAAAAAGATTTAAGTGGCTACAGTTTTCTAATACACCACAATGCTGACAAATGTAATAAATTGACATATGTCTAGCATTATTTTGACATTTATTATATTCTTCCTCTCGATTGATTAGGTGATTGATTGCCTGGTCGAATGATCATTTTATCAACTGATTAGATGATCAAAAGATTGAATAGTTGAACGAATGAACCGTTTATCAATAAAGCACCAGAGACTTTCTGAGCACACCAACTCATTGTATGATCCGTCTTAAAGCAATGCTTGCTTAACACACTTTTTACTAAAACAAGAACAAAGGCTTTTTTGTGTGGTTTGGATTTATAACATGCCTAAAGACAAAAACACCCTGAAAATAGAGTAAATTCTATATAACCCTTTTAAGATATAATTGGGATGATTCGCCCTTTCAGATTGACTGTAAGCACGAATGTCTCAAGATTTCGTAACAAAATTGGAGGAAAATATTTCGTTGTAATTTGAAAGTGTTACGTTTATCTGTTGTATTAACTTTTAGAACTTGAGCATAATCTTCACTGTTTCGATGCGCGGCATGAAATAATGAAAATCTTGTGATAAATGGTATTGTTCTTTTTTTGCTTAGCTAAGCATTAGACTGATGTAATTTAACCAAACAGTAAAGAAAATACAGCGAACACAGTTTTGGATCACGTAGACCACAGCAAATTCATCTTTTTTTAAATGAATACATATAGGTGCTAAGGTCCTCTGTAAAACAATAGAGTCAACAGTATAAGGCTGGATAGAGTGAATTTTATAAACAGGAAATTGTGAGCTCAGACAAACTTAGATGAAGGCCGTGTTTAAAAGAAACATCGCAGCCGAAACAAAAAAAGCATTGCGTCGGAAGGCTGTTTATTTCAGTAAAACGGCCAAAAATTTATTCTAGAAACTAGTCAGAATTATGGGCAAGCAAAATGTCTAAACTGGTTTTCAAATCATTAAACGGGTAATAACCAGTCAGTGATTCACTCAACAGAGCATTCAGAGGTTACATCATAGCAGCATTCGATTAAAAAAAACAACAACTTGTTTTGGAATTAGAACGAACCCGACTAAGATATTTTCACTGTTTCATTGTTTCTATTCATTACCAGTTCAACGATGATTTACAAATATTGGCAAAAGCTGAAAAGAAGGAATGGACAGTCTAAACAAATTTTCTTGACTTCTCTAGGATAGATTCACAATCATTAGAGGCGTTAAATGCTATGCTCAACTTGTAGCCATAAAAACTATTCAATGTTTCATTTACAAAATGCTGTTACATATTAAGGTTAACATAAAACAAAACTTCATCGTCTCGTTTCGAGAAAATCGGTTTGAATATGGTTACTTTTACAGGAGCAGAAATGGACACTCGGGCATAAGAATTTAGATTTGCTTACAAGGAAATGTTATATACAGTACATTAATATTGATCTTTAACAATACAAGAACCTTCCAACCTAAGCACCTACTTTCCTATTCATCAGACTACATTCTTAGCTGAGACATCGGTGATCATTGGTGATGCTTTGAAATAATTATATTGGAGTATTCAACAACCTATAGACGGTTAAGTTTAAAAATAAATGAAAATTTTTTTTCGTACTAAGTACATTAAATATAAGGGGTTGTTTCCTTAATAAAAAGAGAAACAAAAACAAAACGAAACAAAAAACGTTGGGCTATTAAATTTTCATGAATCACCCCCACGAGGATATTGTCTTCATTTCACATCAATGGATGTTATCGTTGTTATCGTTGTTGTTGTTGTTGTTATCGTTGTTGTTGTTGTTGTCGTTGTTGTCGTTGTTATCGTTGTTATCGTTGTTATCGTTGTTATCGTTGTTGTTGTTGTTGTTGTTGTTGTTGTTGTTGTTATCGTTGTTATCGTTGTTATCGTTGTTGTTGTTGTTGTTGTTATCGTTGTTATCGTTGTTATCGTTGTTATCGTTGTTGTTGTTTTTATCGTTGTTGTTATCGTTGTTGTTGTTGTTGTTGTTTTTTTGTTTTTTTTCAACGAATTTGTTATATCCTGTGTGTTGTAATGAGTACAATGTTGTTGTTGTTGTTATCGTTGTTATCGTTGTTGTTGTTGTTATCGTTGTTGTCGTTGTTATCGTTGTTATCGTTGTTATCGTTGTTATCGTTGTTGTTGTTGTTGTTGTTGTTGTTGTTATCGTTGTTATCGTTGTTATCGTTGTTGTTGTTGTTGTTGTTATCGTTGTTATCGTTGTTGTTGTTGTTATCGTTGTTATCGTTGTTATCGTTGTTATCGTTGTTATCGTTGTTATCGCTGTTATCGTTGTTATCGTTGTTATCGTTGTTATCGTTGTTGTTGTTGTTGTTGTTATCGTTGTTGTTGTTGTTTTTTTTTTGTTTTTTTTCAACGAATTTGTTATATCCTGTGTGTTGTAATGAGTACAATTAGGTATGTAGGATATTACAAGTATCGCACTTCAATCATTATGTTTTGCTTAATCCTTCTATAATCAGATGTGCTTAGAAGTGCCTATAAATCTAAAGTAAAATAATTGATACTTATTTTATGGTTCCTTACATGAAAACTAAAGTAAAAAAAAGTTGCAAAATAAAATTTTTGTTTTTGTATGTTAAATTCTTTAAAAGCCGTTATATACCTGATAAAATTTTTCATGATGATCTTTTGGGTTAAGTTTTGAAGGGAGCGGAACGCAAATCTCATGGTACACTCAATGCTCAGTGTCTTTTTGGTTTGTGATCGGTGAATTGAAATGTGTATCTCTTTGGTTAAGATTTTTAGTTGTCTAAGGGTAAAAGAACGGGAACTAATATTGCGGATTTTAAAAACCTGCCTCTTGCGACTTCAAATTATGATCTAAAATTTTAACAAGAATGTGTATATACCACATACACATATCCCTTTTGCTATATTGTCTGCAATTTATTCTTGTTAGTGAAATACAAGCTTCACATTGTCAGAAATAGGATCCGGTAAACGATGGGTTTTGAATAATGGTCTTAAGTCTTTCATACTGACACAGTAAGAGACTCCGTCCGTTTTAGGACTTTACTCGTGACTGACAAAATTAATCAAACTGTCACCGACAAAGAGCAATCTCTGAAAAATGCTTCTAACTCAAAACTAGTTTAAGCGATCTGCGTCAGATGATGTCAGATCATTGAAGATTATGGTGGAGGTTCAAAACAGAAACCTCTAACACCCCCCACACCTACACGTACAACCCCCCCCCACACACACACACACCCCACGCCTTTTTTTAGTTTAAGATCGGACAGGAAGCCTCCCTACGTCTTTCTATCTGTGAAAAATACACTTTTCAAAAGAGAGAGAGAGAGAGAGAGAGAGAGAGAGAGAGAGAAAGAGAGAGAGAGAGAGAGAGAGAGAGAGAGAGAGAGAGAGAGAGAGAGACAGACAGACAGACAGACAGACAGACAGAGAGAGAGAGAGAGAGAGAGAGAGAGAGAGAGAGAGAGAGAGAGAGAGAGAGAGAGAGAGAGAGAGAGAGAGAGAGAGAGAGAGAGAGAGAGAGAGAGAGAGGATGAAAAGAAAAGGGTATAACTATAATGTTATAATTTTACGAGCATTGTCAGATCTCAATGTTTTGCATGATCTGAGTTGAGCAACCTGATGTCAGTTACCTTGGACACCTGTGATCCTGTAAAAACAGCCAAGCGAGTGTATGCAAACTGCGCTGTGGTCTTTTCTATAGAACTCCGTCAGGAAGAATCAAAATTCGAAATTCAACTGAGGTCAGCTACTACTGTGATCTTATTTTTTATCTTGCTCTCGTATAACTAGTCCTCGGCATAACAAGATGGAAAAAAATTTTCACTTAAAAAATGAAAGAAACAAATAACTTTATGCCGCTACTCATATATCCTTTCTCTTGAACCGAGAAGGGCCTAGTTTTAGCACGATTTATGAACTGTTATTGAACCTGCCTTTGTAATAACGGTAAGCAATTTAGTTTGGGCATCGCAAAGATAGCAGAACAAATTTCTCAATAGCTTTTGAAAAAAAATACAGGAAGACACAAGAGTATGCAATTGCTTTTATCAACAAATTTGCCGACGGATTTACTAAAGAATAATGCTTTTCCAATTGTCGAAAAAAGAACCCAACATTAATTTAGATAAATTAGAAAGGACAGTTTATTTCAACCTTTCCACTATGAGGCTTAAACAGGTCAATCACTCCAGATTTGCTGGTATGAGCATCTACAATATTGGGGTGAGAAACCAAAAGCAATTTCTATCCTTTCGATTTTTATATATTAGAAAGTATAGGGTTTTCTTGGAACCCACAAGATTGCTGCTGTTGATAAAATATAGGAGCCAGCAGTCTTAGTCACAGAAAGCAGCAGTTGGGTAATTATCATAAGCTAACTAAGCTGATACTCTAATAAATGGATTTTTTTTCTAGGAATCTTGTTTATAAACTCTCAGTGGCCCTTATTAATTATTTAAAACATTTTTGAAAGTCTAGGAAGAGTTTATTCAGGTCCAACAATGAAGGCGACAACTGCTTAGTGTTTTTTTTTTTTTTTATAGTTTTCATTTACTTAAAAACTTAAGTGAATATCAAATTCAGATCAGATTGCCAATTTACATTGAATTTTTTATGTTACTCCTTCTTTATGTTTTAGATATGCTTCATTACATACACCAAATCATGCATATAACGAGATACTCGGGTCTCACAGTATTTCCTCATTGAATCCGAAGTCTGGTTGGATTAAAAGTCAACTTAAATATGAAAAAAAAAAATCATCTTCAAGGGAAAGAACCTAATGATGAAGGTTTCATTGTGAAATAGAATTGACTATTTAAGAATGAATTAAAAAAAAGACTGGGTGAGATGGTGGGCGGAGGTGGTAAAGAAGAATGAATGGAAATAGTAAATGGCGCAAATTTACATGCTTTTCCCCCAGTGCCTTTAGACCGTAAATCTGTGTCGTACAATAATTAGCCTTTTCTTCCTTGGCCGTGGTAAGAGTTGATACGTGTATATATATGATGGGTAATGATATGAATAACATAAGTGTTGTTTCCATATTTTATTTCTATGAAAGAAAATCCCTTCTTGTTCTCTTTTGTAGAAAGTTAAGGGAAAGAGGATTTGCTTCTGCTTTTGAGATTGCATTCTCTCAGGTAGAAAAAGAATGTCAGCAATAACTTTACTTGGTTTTGCCATTTCGTGAAGAAAACCATGAGAGTTTCATCACAGAAAATGAATGGACGCTTTTATTGTTTTTTTTTTGTACAATTCACCCCAACATCTGTAAAAATGAAATACCGTTTGAACATGCGTGAGTGTCAATATATATATATATATATATATATATATATATATATATTTATACATATATGCATATTTGATTGCAAGACTAGGGCTATAACAACGTGCTACTTTTAATTGGTTCTCCTCACTATAAGTTTTGAACAGGCAAAAATCTGTATTTTTTTTACTGTGTTATAAAAGAAAAAGGTTAGGTCAGTCCATTAGAAAAGTTAACCACTTAATAGCGAATTTGTGCGCCGAAAATAGAATTAACCATCCAAGAGTTTGAATGATACCGAAGTTGTCAGAGTACCAGTAACAGCACATACGGTTTGCATTATTAGTGGGATATATTACTTCCCTTGATATAGTAAAAAGTTGTATTATTTTGTTGTTTGTTTCTTTGATACTCTGTTTCTTTTGTCACAATTCTATTACAACTACAGTTTTATCTCAGTAGTGAAGTGGTAAACAATCTCACAATGAAGATACGAAAAGAACAATCTTTTAATCAAATTAGCCAATCAAGAATTAGCAATACAAATAAAGTTTATTTATCTCAATCTTCAAATAAAAAAGTTAATCCTAAAGCTTAACCAATATTGCTACGGCTTAGATTCTTTTGCTTTTGAAAGATTTCATGTTGTGTTTTATCCATTAAGTTCTGTTAAAGCTCTGTTTTTCTTTATACATTGCACTGTAACCTTTGAATGTTAAGATTTTGCAAAGATTATTTTTGTTATTAAAGAATAGAAATCTTTTTTATTCTTTTTGGTTTGGTATAATCTAAATTGTGAACTGAGTGAAAGGCTGAGGGGTTAATTGCTGCTGCTGCTCCTGTGATATGCTGTGAACAAATGGATCTGGGACCTAAGTCCTGAGCAAAATGGCCAATATAATTTATGAAAATTTTATGAAGTGAAATCGGATCGAAACACATGATAACGCTAGTCGGAATATCTTACACTTAAAATTGCTAGATCTCAGTCACTTTTTTCACGTCATGCAGTTTTGCAATCTAAAGCTGAACACTTTTTACGAGAACTTTTGGAAATATAGTTGAGAGAGAACGTTTCAGTTTCAAGACACAAAATCATATCTAATCTTTTGGTTTCTGGTGGTTTCCCCTTTTTCTTTCGCTCTCCCTTTGATAATGATCTGCGTTGGTGTATAAGAGACTTAACATGTAACTACCTCTCTTTGTTAAATTATACTCATTGTGGTGTTTTGTACGTACACAGAAAAGAAGTCGGAAGACGTAGTTCAAGTTAAAGGAGTTTTTATTCCGAAAATCTAAGGTTGCTCTAGTGATTCTAGCAGACAAGTGCCATCTTACATAAAAGTCCCGTGATCTTCTACCTCTGACTGCTAAGACTGCTTAATGTACAAGCTTAATACATATTACATTGTATTTACTAAGTTAACTGCTAGATACTCTCGATCTCATACTGGATTTAAAAGCTTACATGATATACTACACTCCCCCACTCTTAGATAAAAAGGTATCCTTTTATATTATTATAATATGGACATTATCAAGCCAAGCTGATGTATCATTACTTTTATGAAATAGCTGTTATTAACATATTAAGTCTTTCTTACTGTTGCAAGAAAAAAAATGTAAATCTCAGTTTACTTCTTAAGGCTCTTCATATATTGAGCAATAGATGCAACTACCAATTATGATGTTTAAAATTTATCATTATAATATTAATTCAAGAAAACATTAATAATAAAGCATAGTCCATCAATATCGTGCGTTGTTAGTGAAGATGGTGATGAGTATGAATCAGTGTATGTGTGAGCTAACTACATCCTTTATCTTGTCAAGACAGGAAAATAGAGAAAATCTCGCGAGTGGAGATCATGGCCATATGGGCTTAAGTTTAGTGTCTAAAACGCGACTAAGTGTATATTGGTCGCTGCATTTGCCAATAATTTTCATAGGTGTAATTTTGGCTGTTTCACAACACGACCACTCTTGGTTTTAAAGTGTAGTTCTCTCGCAGATACCTTGTCAGAGAGAATGTGAGGTCGTAACTTGTGGGCTCAACCTGAAGATTTGGAGGCACCTGAGGCGGTGTGCCACCATGCAGAGATGATGTGCCGTCAGGTGGAACTCTTCCAGTGCCCGTAGACATTGTCGGGATGTTTTGCTGGCGGTTCAACATCTGGAACAGGCGAAGGTGGATTCCGCTCCTCTGCTGATGCTGGTTTGAGGTGGTTCAAATGCACCACAATCTCACGATGCCCCTGACGTACGATATAGGTCATGGGACCTTGACGTTGCAGGATGGTAGCAGGTACCCACTTGGTAGACCCCTGAAGTTTCTCAACAGCACAAAATCACCAGGTAGGAAGGACCGGACTGTTTTAGTGTCCCTGTCGTGAAACTTGATGCTGGCTTCTTGCTGTTTCTCTACGTGAGTAGCCAGATTTGGTTTCAATAAACTGAGGCGCATGCGGATTTGACGTTTCAGGAACATTTCTGCAGGGCAACATCCAGTAGTTGAGTGTGGAGTATTCCTGTAGGCCATAAGGAATCTTTGTAAATCCTGGCCTTTGTTAGGCGCTGACTTCAGTTCTTGAACCATACGTTCAGCCAGACCATTGGAAGCAGGGTGATATCTTGGTGTTTTAGTATGCTTCACTCCATTCTTTTGTAGAATGTGGCAAATTCTTCGGAAATAAATTGCGGACCGTTGTTTGAAACAATTTCTTCCGGCAGGCCAAAACGCGCGAAAGTCGCTCTCAGTACGTCAATCGTCTTACTGGCTGTAGTCGTATTCATAACAGCGATCTCTGGCCATTTGCTGAAACTGTCCACAGCCACAAAGTAGTTCTTGCCATCTTTTTCCGCGAAGTCAATGTGAACTCTTTGAAATGGCTGCGTACACCATTTCCACGGATGCAGTACAGCAGATGGTGACTGGCGCTGCGTTTGCTGGCAGTTGAGACAGTCTCTCACCTCTCGGACTATGTCATCATCCAGGCCTGGCCACCACACATAGCTACGTGCCAGAGCTTTCATACGCACCATACCTGGATGTGCTTCATGTAGCTCGTTGATGATCCGATGTTGCAGTTTTGAAGGGACTATAACCCGGGAATCCCAGAGGAGGCAGCCAAATTCTGTTGAAATCTCCTCCCTTTTTCTGAAGAATGGCATGATGACAGGGTTGGATTCTTTTCAGAGTAAAATCCAAGACTTTGGATAGCACCGGATCTCGTCTTGTACGGCTTCGAATTTCATTTGGAGTGATAGGAAGATCTTCCAAGACTGTATGTAGAACACTGGAACATCAGATGGAGTTGAGGAAACTGTGGTCTGAGGTGGAATGCGTGAAAGTGCATCGGCATTTCCATGGTCTTGAGTACGGCGGAACTCTATGTCTTACTGATAAGCTGACAATTTCAACGCCCAACGTTGCAGTCGAGCAGCTGCCACTGCAGGGACTCCCTTCTTTGGACAAAACAGAGTTATCAGTGGCTTGTGATCTGTCACCAACACAAATTTCCTCCCATAGATGTACTGGTTGAACTTCTCTATAGCAAATATTATTGATAAGGCTTCCTTTTCAATCTGAGAGTAGTTCTTCTCAGATGGTGTTAAGCTCCTTGAGATAAGCCGACAGGTCTCTCCCCTTCCTCCGTAACGTGTGACAACACAGCACCCAACCCATAGGCCGATGCATCGCTTGCAATCTTGATGGGGAGTGTCACATCGTAGTGAGCCAATACAGGGGGTGAGGCAAGCATAACTTTGACTGTGTCAAAAGCCTTCTGGCATTGGCTGTTCCACTCCCAGCCAACTTCCTTGATAAAGTGGTTCCATAACGGATGCCAGATTTGGCAGAAACTTGGCATAATACTGGACGAGTCCCAGGAAGGATCGGAGCTGGGTTACACTTGAGGGTGGCGCTGCACTGGTTATTGCTTCCACCTTGTCTTGTGTAGGATGTACACCTTTTTCGTCAATGACGTGCCCCAGGTAAGTGACACTGTCAGTCATGAATTTGCATTTCTCTTTCTTGAGAGTGAGTCCATGCTGTTTAAGTTGCTCAAAAACAGCACACAGGCGCTTTAGATGCTGAGCCTTATCTGTGGAGGTGACAAGAATACCATCTAGGTAACATAGTGTACCAGGGATGCCTTGGAGAATCTGGTCCATTGCAGATTGGTAAATTGCCGGAGCGCTGGCTACACCAAAGGCTAGTCGATTTACCTGGTAGAGGCCTTTGTGAGTATTGATCGTGAGATACTTTTTAGAGTTCTCCTCCACTATCATCTGCTGATAAGCCTGTTTAAGGTCTATTTTGGTGAAATATTTTTGGCCACTGAGATGGGCAAAAAGATCTTGCTGGTAAAGGGAGCTGTCTTGGAATCCACAGGATTGATGCTGTTGATAAAATATAGAAGCCAACAATCTTAGTCACAGAAAGCAGCAATTGCGTATACATCATAAGCTAACTAAGCTGATACTTTTTGAAATGGGGATTTTCGTTGAGGAATCTTGTTTAGAAATTCTCAGTGACTCTTTATTAATTATTTAAAAAATCTTTTAAAAGTCTACGAGTCATTCAGGTCCAACAATGGAGACAATAACTGCTTAGTCTTTTTTGTAGTTTTTATTTACTTAAAAATATGAGTGGACATCAAATTCAGACCAGATTGCCAATTTAAATTTTTATGTTACTTGTTACTATATGTTTTAGATATGCTTCATCATATACAGAAAACCTTTTATATTACGAGATACTCGGGTCTCATAGCATTCCCTCGTTGAATCCGAGAGTCTCGTTGGATAAAAGGTCAGCTTTTAAATGAAAAAAAGATATTCATCTTCAAGGAAAAGAACCTAATGATGAAGGTTTCGTTGTGAAATAGAATTGACTATTTAAGAATGAATTTTAAAAACTGGGTGAGATGGTGGGCGGAGGTGGTAAAGAAGAATGAATGGAAATAGTAAATGGCGCAAATTTACATGCTTTTCCCCCAGTGCCTTTAGACCGTAAATCTGTGTCGTACAATAATTAGCCTTTTCTTCCTTGGCCGTGGTAAGAGTTGATACGTGTATATATATGATGGGTAATGATATGAATAACATAAGTGTTGTTTCCATATTTTATTTCTATGAAAGAAAATCCCTTCTTGTTCTCTTTTGTAGAAAGTTAAGGGAAAGAGGATTTGCTTCTGCTTTTGAGATTGCATTCTCTCAGGTAGAAAAAGAATGTCAGCAATAACTTTACTTGGTTTTGCCATTTCGTGAAGAAAACCATGAGAGTTTCATCACAGAAAATGAATGGACGCTTTTATATCAATATTGGTTGTTGTTGTTGTTTTATTTTTTGAACAATTTAAAACCTAAGATCTGTAAAAATGAAATACCGTTTGAACATGCGTGAGTGTCAATATATATATATATATATGCATATTTGATTGCAAGACTAGGGCTATAACAACGTGCTACTTTTAATTGGTTCTCCTCACTATAAGTTTTGAACAGGCAAAAATCTGTATTTTTTTTACTGTTTTATCAAAAAAAAAAAAAAAAAAGGTTAGGTCAGTCCATTAGAAAAGTTAACCACTTAATAGCGAATTTGTGCGCCGAAAATAGAATTAACCATCCAAGAGTTTGAATGATAAACGAAGTTGTCACAGGGTAATAACAGTCAAATACGGTTTGCATTATTAGCGGGATATATTACTTGCCTTGATATAGTAAAAAGTTGTATTAGTTTGTTGTTTGCTTCTTTTGTCACAATTCTATTGCAACTACAGTTTTATCTCAGCAGTGAAGTGGTAAACAATCTCACAAGTGAAGATACGAAAAGGACTATCTTTTAATCAAATTAGCCAATCAAGAATTAGCAATACAAATAAAGTTTATTTATGTCAATCTTCAAGTAAAAAAATTAATCCTAAAGCTTAACCAATATTGCCATGGTTTAGATTCTTTTGCTTTTTAAATTAAAGATCTCATGTTGTATTTTATCCATTAAGTTCTGTTAAAGCTCTGTTTTCTTTACACATTGCAATGTAACCTTTGAATGTTAAGATTTTGCAAAGATTATTTTTGTTATTAAAGAATGGAAATCTTGTTTTTCGTTTTGGTTTGGTACAATCTAAATCGTAAATTGAGTGAAAGGCTGAGGGGTTAATTGCTGCTGCTGCTCCTGTGATATGCTGTGAACAAATGGATCTGGGACCTGAGTGATGAACAAAGTGTCAAATATAATTTATGAACATTTTATAAAGTGCAATCGGATCCAAACACATGACAAGGCTAGTCGGAATATCTTACACTTAAAATTGCTAGGTCTCAATCACTTTTTTACGTCATGCAGTTTTGAAGACTTCATGATAACTCTTGGAAATATAGTTGAGAGAGAACGTTTCAGTTTCAAGACACAAAATCATATCTAATCTTTTGGTTTCTGGTGGTTTCCCCTTTTTCTTTCGCTCTCCCTTTGATAATGATCTGCGTTGGTGTATAAGAGACTTAACATGTAACTACCTCTCTTTGTTAAATTATACTCATGGTTAGAGTTTTTATAGTAATTAATGTTTTCAGTATGCTTACAACGAGACCTAATGATTATTTTACTTTATCATCCAAATTTTCATGCCATTTACTTTTCTGTTAGGTAATATTCTGTTTAAGTGCCTCTTATCAAATAGTTGTAAACCTACAGCCTCATTTACTCAGCTTTTGGCTTTAAAAAATTACTTTGTACCTGGCTCATTCGTGTCATACAGATGGAGAGCTTATATGATCAGACTTTTTTTTTTTTTTGAATTTTGCCTTTTTTATCTGGATTATTCAAAAGATGAATACCGCACCTTATTATATAATAATCACATTTACATTTCGCACTAGGAGAAGGGAGGAAAAGGTAATAAGACTGGTCTTTCCCGAAAGATAATTGGATAATGATACTGTTTCACTAGATTCATCTACGAAATGCAAACAAAGTTGACACCTGCTTTCATGTCCGATGAAACCAATCTTTTTTTTTGCTCATGTGCCTATTTTATGTTTTTAGAATTAAACCTAGGCAACTCTTTTTAACAAGTCTTGATTTTCCAGGCCCTTCAGGGCAGTTTCAGTATAATTATCATTAATGTCAAAAATTATGTTTTAACATGGTTTTATAAGCTTGTGGTAATTATATTAGATATGTGTCGCTGTTTGTTTTGTGTAAACTCTGCAAAGCCTTGCTGAGAAAGTTCAGAGAGCAAAATGATTCGCAAGATTTTAAATTGTGTTACAAAATTTGACCATGTAACAGAACCAACACACAGAGCTTTGAAGCTGCTAAAGAGATTATAGAATCGCTGTCTATGAAGATGGAAGGTTATACTTTGAATGAGTCCCAAACTCAAACTGTCTCGACTTCACCAAGGATAACAAGTCCTGTAATGTTAACACCTTTTCGAAAAGAATTCTTCCTCACGTTAAGACTTTTAGCTCCAATCTGGCCTATTATTATACTGTTTGGTTTACTTTCCAACATTATCAATATTTGTGTTTTCCTCAAGACAGGTGCTAAAGACAACGTGGCGACTTTACTTCTTTCTCTTGCACTGTCTGACCTAGCATTCCTGACCCTCATTTCATCAACTGTGGCAGGATATATCATTATCTATTTGGATGGTTCTAAAACAGTGCGGTTTGGCTCCGATATTCTGTTTGGCTTGCTCTACTGGCCTGCATCCACCGCATACGACCTATCGGCTCTCATATCTGTCTCGCTCGGAGTGATGCGTTGCGCATGCGTAGCCATGCCTCTTAAATTTAAGCTTGTTTTCACAAGATCCAGGACGATCAAATGGGTCATGTTTTTAGCCGTCCTAACTGTATCGCTGAGGTTACCAGTGTTGACAATCCACAGGATATCTTGGAGAACAGATGCGCAAACAAATGAGTCTGTACCATATTTGAAAGAGGTCAATTCTGCATATATGTTACGCATCAACGATATTTTGAACAGAATCACCGTTGTTTACATTTTGTACATCACCATGATTACATGTGTGATTATTCTTAGTTTAAAACTCTACCAGGCCTCCAAGATGCGACGTTCCTTCACAGCAGGCCTGGCTAAAGCTCCTGACGGGGCACCAGACAAGCCAGTCACCCAGGGACTGTCCTCTAAAGATATGCAGGTGGTGAAATCTGTGGTCCTGGTGTGTACCATCTTTATTCTGTCCCAGTTACCGTTCTTGCTTTTATCAACGATACGTCTCATCAGTCCGAATTTTGATATCGGTCAAAAGTTGCAATATATATCTGGGATTTTTAACAATATTAGCCTGACCTGCTCTTTTCTGAATGCATCAGTAAATATTTTTGTTTACTACAAATACAACAGCAAGTACAAATCCATTTTTCGTGGTCTGTTCTCTTGGGAAAGGAAGAAATGATATTTTTTGTAAAGAGACACTTCCTTTATGTTACGCTGCCCCATTAACACAATGGCCAATCATGAAGACTAAAATCTTGACCTTATAACTAGCGAAAGATGAGTCGAAGCGTTAAAACTTATAATTTTACACTTTTTTTTACAACTAAATTGTACAAACGTTCACTCAATATTCGCAACCTTTAACATTTTTTAGAGAATTTTTTTTATTAAATTTATCAAATATTATTTTTGAGATCCGCAGATTATCAATATAATTTGTCAACCCATCTTCGAAGTTTTTGCAAATAAATTACTCAACTTCTATGCTATCTATTATATTAAAATATTCCTACTGAAACATTTTAAAAAAATTATCAAACAAATATTACCTTATGCCCTGAGTAATTGGAAAAGACAAGACCAGTTGCCGGTAAAATTAAATCGATTGAGGCAATGCTGTTTTGTTTCTCCTTGCTACATGAGCTTGAGTGAGCTTCCCATCTGAATGAATGTCAATGCGTAACCGTCTCTCTGTGTGTCTCTCACTCTTTCTATTTACCCCCCCCCCCCCCTTTTCTCTCTCTCTCTCTCTCTCTTTCTCTTTCTCCCTCTATCTTTTCTAATTTACTTTTTTTTTCGGCTTAAAGCTCGGATTTACTGGCTTTAAATTTATCTTCGTCTTAGAATAGTAGGGAAATTAACATTGGCTAAAACAATACAGTCTAGAGATGTTTCTATTTTCTTATAATGTTCCAACGCTAAAGATTTGATTCTGTTGCTCTGATTACAGAATATAGAACAAAGGGTGTCCCAGTTGCACTGCGTAGCTCATTGTGTCTATTAAAATATCGATCTGTCTCTGTACGGATCTCCCTAGTTTGTTTGATATCTTGTATCTCCCTCTGTCCCATTTCTTGTACCTCTCTAGTCTGTCTCATACATGTCCCTGATTTGAGTTGCCCAGGCTTATATATGATTGTGTGTAAATATATTCTTAGTAAATTGATATCGACAAGTGGAGGCATATCTATGGATCATGTCTAAAAAGAAAGAGATCAAGACCATTATTTCATAAACCTATTTAACACACACACGCACCCCAGCCCCAACAAATGGACACCAGAGTCGTGTTTATTATTAGAACGTGTTCTTCAGCTTGCAAAATTATGATAAAAAACAAATGCTCAAGCTCACATATTCTGGGAGCAAGCTGTATGTCTAATTTTTGGACAGCTTCGGGAATTTTCTATGCATTCAAAATCGCCCAGCGCATTTGATAAATGCCTTACTCATTTTTATGATTTCGGTTTTGCATAATAAATGTTTAAAACTAAACAGGATGAATAAATGTCATTCCAGGCCAAATGGATTTAGTTTCAAACTTCGCTTGACTTTAATGTTTTATAAAGACTAGGGCAAGTTACAAATACTAAAGCTGTTTTCTACACTTAAACATTGCATATACTGCAACCATGTTTTTCACTTCGAATGAACAGGTATCAAAGCCATCTGCAACTTAATGTCGCTAAGAAGATTAGTAATTCTACCTGAATGAAGGGGGAGGAAATGTCCAATATAAAAGTACACTTCTTGCGGGCACATTTGGTTTATCTCTCGATCAAAACCATATAAATATTTATGTTATTGGTGTGATCGACTGCAGATATAATGTAGTCCTCAACCTAACGTGAGCAAAAGAGGTTTCCAGTATTTAAAAAAATGACAGAATAGAAATATGGTTATTATTCACGAAACCTTCACTAGTTCATCTCTCGACTGAAGCCACTCTCTGATGTCTGATGGAATCTTTTAAACTTAATAATTATTATGATCTCTAATATGGTACTCTATGGGCAGTATATGTATATTGATTTCTAACAATGGCCGTATACATGCATTTCACTTAATTCAAAATTTATGGCTTATTGAAGCTAGAAACATTTTCATAAATGAATTCGTAGAAAAGCTAAGATTTTCAGAGGAAATACATTTATAGCAAGCCCTTGGTTTGCCATTTTAATTGTTCCCATTACTCAAAATTTGATTAAAAGCAAATTAATTTGAAACCTGACAGTTATTGAATTTTGGGTTTGAATATTCAATAACATCT
>JAWDGP010004246.1:22500-72500 GCA_033675545.1 Elysia crispata | reverse complement strand
CACAGGGGTATGATAAGCATCCTCAAGCGTATTAGAGTGCTCGCTAGCCATTATCACTATGCAAGGTGAGACCTCAAACTGAAGACCACAAAAAACATGCTTATAGTTTTTTTGTATGATATACACCTTTGACAAAGCTGCAATGTCAGGCTTTTTTCATATCAAACTTATGCCTTTGTCAAGCAAGGCTGAACTAAAAACTAACTCATCTGTAGAGTGGGACTCAGACGAGGAAACGTTGAAAAAAAAGACAGCAGCTGAATTCAACGAAACATTTAATAAACCCAAAAGAATGTTAAAAGCGTGAAGGGTTAGCCCTCTGTCTGTGTAGTTACGTTTTAAAAAACTGGTGATTTTTTTAAATTATTCTTTTTAAACTCTCTTATTTTTTCTGCTGCGTCTTTTTGTTTGCAGGACATTCAAGCATATATCTTTAGCAAATTATCAAGCAAAAAATATTTTCTGTTGAATAAAATGACATAGAATATAAAACAATGCCTTTGAAAATAAAATTTACTTTTTGTTTGTTTGGTATATCTCGTAAACACCACAATATGGTGAACACAGGCTTCTTTGACACGACACTAAAAACATACATCTCATAATGAGGCTATTAACAGTACAGGAACCATGGCATTTATAAAAAGTATGAAGGTTATTTTACAATTTTACACGTTTCTGAAAAAATTCAGGTAGACTAAAATGCGACTCTGGCATTTTTTATAAAACCCTGGTACAAAAACATTCATTGAAGTTAACTTAATATGGCTTTGAAAATTATGGAATTAAATAATGGAGACAAAAGCTTGGAACTGAATCGAATAAAAACGAGAACATTTGAAATCACTGTTGAGGTCCTCAAGAGATAATTCACTTCCCCCTTCCCTTAAGAGTATTGCCCTAAAAATGATCCCATCCATCAGAAACTATTTCTCCCTCTAAGCGTCATCCCATATTAGTTTGGTACATGTAACAACAATAAACATTCACTTTTATTGAGCAAGGATTGGGCTTGGAGCTTCTTAATATAAAAAGTGAAGTATGCTTATAAGCATCAGTCCATATTGGTTTATTTTGAGTTGGGATACTGGTGTGACCTTTTAAATTTCTCTTTTTCGCTATATTAAGTCTTGGAAAAATCTTTTTTTAAACTATCGTCAGATACTCAATTGGCATGGTGGGTGATAGGTTTTACACGATTAGAAAAAGGAAAGTGGAAAGAGCATCTTGTGGAACCTGTAATAAAAGTTGGGGTATCGAGTAATATATAAACGTATAAAGAGAGTCAAAATGTCCTTTGCATCACAAAGTTGATGGCGAAATACTTCAAGGGATGTTCAATTTAATGATTTCATTTTCAATCTTTAGCTACATTATGTTTTATAGTTATATCAAGTCGACTAGTAAGGCCTCATTTATTAGTAACTTATTATATCTGGATCCTCCAATAAACTCATAACATGGAAACTCAATTAAGACATAAAGCTGTATAATTTGGAGAATTTGAAAAGCAGTGCGATTCCGGAATGTTTTATTTATTCTTTTACTATTAATATTTAAGTAAAAAAGCACACAAAGTACGAGCATAGACCAAATTTTGTGAATTTCCCATTAAAATTTTACTATGCAGCTGAAGCAATCAGTAGAGAAAGGAATTCGTGGAGGTAACAAGTTGACAAAAACAAGTGCCAGACGGTCTAGATAAGAAGTGCAATAGAGCAGAAATTATAGAACTCTAATTTCTTTACCAGTCTCAAAATATGATAGTTTTATGAAGCGTATTATCAAAACGACTTGTATCTTTCTGATATAACAGGGAATACGCATTAACCATGGGGAATTTCCCCACTGATTGACTAATGAGAGAAAAAATTCAGAGAAAAATTCTGATGTCACAGATTTTGAGTCGAAATTTGTTGGAGTATATTTTCAGCACACATTTGTGTAATTCCTAAAAAAATAATAAAATTATTTTAGGTTTACCCCTTTAAGCCACAGTTACATGAGACGGTCACAGTTGTCTTTATAAATTGCAATAGAACCATTTGCTATAGATTTTTGTTCTATGTTTGAACATTTAGTCTCTTCAGGTGTGCGAGTATATGGGCATGCTCCAAACATAAATTTTACTCTTGCACATGGACTCCTTTAGATGTGTTGGTCTTTACATTTTTGCTGCCAAGCAAAGACTCGCCTGAAATAAATTATTCCTATTGGCCAGTGGTTTTTTCTCCAGCACAGAGGGTATGTTTAAGTCAATAGAGATGTTACAATACAACCCTTATTTCTTTTTAGAGCCTATTTCAAGCCATTTATGCAAAAGTAGTTTTTTTTAAACACAAAATTGTCTTGAACCCTTTGTATTCTTTCTCAAATAGTCCAGTACAATGTAATATAAATAATTCTTATTTGACACAAAGTATGCCTTAAGTGAATTTGAAATATCTGAACAATGTTCAAATAAAGAGACAAAACATAGCTGACTAATTAGATCTCATAACTTAAAATTCCTGCAGGATCTTTGGCGATGTGTGGGAAAACAAAGCCACAGGAAACCATATTTATAAAGGTTTACAGGAGTTTCATTTTATGCAACTCATTTTTGTCCATTGCCTTCCCCACCTCTCCTTCCCTCCCCTATACACTCTCGATCTTTCCCTGAGAAGGTTAAGAATGTTACCTAATGAACAGGGCAAACAAGCTAAACGGCCACTAACACTATCGCTTAACTACACACTTTTAGTTTCCCTTCATAGTGAATATAACATTAGGTTTTTCAAACCCATACATTAACTTGAAAGAACAGGGCTTATAGCAATGCCTCAATTCCAAGCTTTTGACTCAATGTAAACCAAGGTTAGTTGAAGTTCCATATAGATTTGATAATTGTTTGAGCTGTCGTGAACTTAAAAAAAGATGATAGTTTACCCCCTCAGGAAAAGCTGAATGGATTAGTCCAAGTGGGACAAGGAGGGCTCTGGGAGTGAGATGATATTTTTAAGCTGAAATCAAGGGTAAAGATCTGAACAAACTAGCCTCCCCTAGATGGCAAAATTGTGACTGTGGGGCAGTGAAAAGCTTAATTGATTAGCCTCTGTTGATTACAGAGCTGAACAATTGAAACAGTAAATTTGATCCTTTGCTTGCCAGAGCAAAGCGAATAAGACTGGACGCTCTCTGAGATGGGCAAAACGAACCTCCGCAGAAAAAGCAGAACTGAAGAGATAAGCCTTCCACTAAATGGCAAAATTGGCCCCCATCGGACAGTGAAGAGCTCAATTGATTTGCCTGTTGGTCATTACAGTGATGAATATATAAACTTTTTTTCGAAAAAGTAAACCAAACAAATTGGCTGCTCTCTGAGATAACAAAAAATGAGTTACCGCCAGGCAATGCAGAGTTCAACCAATTAGTGTTGCTAAAGAATTGGAATGTGAGATGATATCAGTGTATACAGATCAAACCAGATTCTTTTCTCATTTGTTTGTTGTTTGATTTAGCCCGTCAACACAGAGATCTAAGGGTTTCTTTCATATCAAATTTAAGCGATGAGCCCTACAACTCATCTACAGATTAGTTACCATCAAACATGACAAAATTGTTGCACGTCAGGCATTACAAATGCTAAAAAATGATCTATGTATTGGATAGCAACAAAAACCTTAGGTGGCCTATACAAAGCAGAATAGATAAACCATCATCAGGCATTGAAAAATGAATAGATAGCCTCCCCTTGAGATGGAATGCTTGAGCCTCGGCAGGACAAATCAGAGCTGAACAGACTGACAATTTTTTATCATTTACAAATTCCATCAATATAAATTAAACTGTGAAGAATTTATGTAAAAACACGGCCTGTCCACCAGCAAAGATCCATCCTAATGACGACGTCATTCCATTTTGCATCTTGATTGCAAGTGTTATGGAGGATCATTCAGTGAAAACTTGGCAAGATCTGCCCGGTATCAACTGAGGAAAAAAATGCAGGCGTAAAACTATCACTTAACATTAATCATTTTATTTATTCATCAACTTATGGCTTTACAACAGCTGCTTTGTCTTGTAAAATGTTTTACATTCCCAATTCATTTTGCATCAATATCAAGGGTCACTTTCCTTAAAGCACTGGAAAGAATGGAAATTGAAAATGTAATTATCAAAGATTGTCCAGTTCAAACCCACTGGGTCAGATGATACAAAATTTAATGCATAGACCAAGTTATTGCCTGTAGCTAAAATTATTCACCACAAATATTTGTGTTTATGGATACATGTATTTGCAGGATACCATAAATTGTCTTTGGGTTCAGGAGCTTAAAAAGTTGTTTCGGGATCATTTGTCACTAAGAAATCAATCCATTTCAGAATATAATCAGGGAAAATACTCAAAAAAGGCTTTGATAATCTCTGTCTGATTTAGCTATTGCTGAAAATGAATTACTGCCATAGTTCAGATTAGAAACTTAGTGCAGCCTAGGTATGCCAAAAAATGAATTCCTGGTGAGGAATAAAAAAACTGACACTCAAATTTTCATGGAAGGGGCAAAATATTGGTCACATCTACTGAAGGACATTACTGTTTTATATAATTTTAAAAGTCAAATTAATTGGATTGGCCTGAAAACGAATTCTGATGTTGAAAAGAATGATAGTTTTATTTCATTTCAGTTATAAAAGTTTGTGACTTAAGTCATAATTGCCATTTTATTTTGTCGATATTTCTTCTATAGTTACAAAACTGGGTGGCTTTCTTACTAACTTTTTGTACATTTTTCCTTCTAAATTAACTTGCTTATTTATCAAGCCATAATTAACTCTTGGAACTTCACCTCCTGAGCCTCCTTGTGAATTGTTCTTGAAGTTCAAGCAAATATCGTCAACCTCTATGAGCAGGTCCACATTTCTGGTCCAAGATGCATCGAAAGCAAGTGTTGAAGATGAAATTTTTTTTTATAGAGTTACTTACATGTCAAAGAAAGATATCAACACATTTGATGATGCAATCTTTCGACCTAAGTCTCACAAGGTGACTAGTTTACCTTGTTACACCTGCAGTCATCTGAAATCGAACTGACAACAAGAATTAGCACATAATTAGATTATAGTCTCTACTTCAATTATATTTTGCAAACAGGCTTGATGAATGACCCAGAGGAAATTAAAGTGCACATTAATTTATTTTTAAAAAGCAAAAAATTTCACTTTATTTAAAACCATTTTGAATGTTTTGCAAAAGTTAGATCTCTAGAGAAATATGATCATGTTAAAGATTTTTTTCCAGATAATGAGGATGAAAATAGCGACGTCAGACGATTTCATAATTGGATCGGTTGTTGATTTAATGTAGCTTGCCCCCAACATGATCACTTCCTATTTTTTTGCATATCAAACTTATGCCATCGTCAAGCAGGCTGGAAATAAAAGATTAGGCTCTGAACTCACCTTCTTAGTATGTGGGTTCAAACCTCGAAAAAGGTGCCTATGTTTCCAAAAGAATATCAGATTAAACTAGCATCTTTTATGACTAGGTCTTAAAGCAAATATCAATATAACTCTTACCACCACTGGGTGATAATCAGCGTCCTCTACCCTGCTTGATTCACCACTAGACATGGCATATTTTGCAAAGATGAGACCACAAACTCACCCCTCAAAAACCATGTTTGTTTCTTGTATGATATATTCCTTCCATAAGGCCATGAGTCCTTAGTGTATAGCTGAAATATTTAATGTACAATACGTGTTACAAAAATTTACACAACACCTGTAAAAATTAAATCAAAATATTTTTGTAGTCTTGTTTATAGGACATTGAAGCATAAATAAACTAGGATGACAAAGCAAAAACTATTCAAAACCAAATTAAAAAAATATGGGTTATCAAGCAATGCATTTAGCAGTTAAATTCAACTCTTATTTGTAACTTGTTGATATATCTCATACACACCACGATGAATGCAAGCTTCTTCTACGATCAAGAAAAGCCCCGGCTAAGCAGGGCAGAAATGACTAGATGAGGCTCTATCTACCGATGGTATGGGGCTTAAACCGGGGAGATAACATAAAATGAATGCCTCTGATGACACTAACAAAATATTATATCAAAAGGATATTAAAATACATCATCATCATAAAGTTGTTATGAAGGAAATTTTACACGTTTACATTTGTTGAAAAAGTTAAGGTTGAAAATGCGACACCATCATTTTTTAAACCACCCCGATGCAAAAATAATAATTAGGCTTTAATAAAGGCTTTGGAAAATATGGAATCAAACAATGAAGACAAAAGCTTGGAACCAAATTGGAAAATAACTATTTTAAAATCATTGTTTACCATCTTCAA
Source organism: Elysia crispata (assembly GCA_033675545.1). Taxonomy (NCBI): domain Eukaryota; kingdom Metazoa; phylum Mollusca; class Gastropoda; family Plakobranchidae; genus Elysia; species Elysia crispata. The sequence continues at coordinate 66,155 of JAWDGP010004246.1, read as the reverse complement.
GATTATTACCCCTTTCCCCAAATCACATAAAAATATGCCATTTGTCAGAAAGTTTTGCTTCTTTATATTTGTTTCCTTCTCAGTTAAGTTGATAGCAAGAACAAAACTCAACCTTTATTGCTTAATGATTATAAAACTTGTAATTGATAAAATGAAGTCTGCAAATTAGAGACATAACGAAGAAGCATCAGTCCATTTTGATTTATTTCGGGTTGGAATACAAGTGTGATGTTTAGATTTCTCTTTTTAGCAAAATTAAGTCTTGTATGATATCTTTCTTCAATAAACTCGTTCACATATGAGGATATGAAGATATTCAACCTACATGATAGATTTTAAGTGATTATAAGAGGGGTAAATGCAAGCGTAGAACCTATGATATCAGCTGGTATATTGCTCCACACTCACAGGAAAGCAAGATCAAAATGTCCTTTATGTCACAGAGTAGGTAGGAAGTAATTTCAAGCGATGCTTAATTTATTGATTTCAATTTTCGTTACAGAATATTATATTATTGTATTAGATGCCACCAGCCACTTAATATAAACTTTTTCAACAATCAGACCTAACATTGGATCTTCAAATAATTTGGTTGCACAGAAATTCAAGACATACATTAGCATTTGAAAAGAATGATCAATAGAAATGAAATTCCAGTTGAAAATCAGTGCAATTTACGAATGTTTTAAGTATTTAAGTAAAAATGCCGCCAAGTCTGGAACAAGAGCAAATTCTGTGAAATTTTGCATCAAATTTTTATATGTAAGTGGTGTGATAAAAAAAGAGAGAATTAATTTAGGACAAAGGTTGACAAAAATATACGGTATCAAACAGTCGAGATAAGAAGTGTGTAGACTATCAATAGTGCAAGAATTATTCAACTTTTAATTTCTTTCAGTCTCACAGTATGATAGTTCAATAAAGCGTCTTAAACATGTAATTATCATACCTTGAATCTTTGTTACATAGCAGTTGGAATACGCATTAAAGATGGGGTATCCTCCTCTCCCCCCTCCCCCCCCACACACACACACAATGTCTACCGCTGAATTAATATGCAGATTTAAAAGTTCTGTGCATTATTGTGTAAACTTAACATAAAACCACTGCTGTCACTGTAATTTCTGATGAGAAGCGAGATGATCAAAAAAAGGAAAGAACTTATTGATAAAGATTCAACATATCAAACCCATGAACTTATATTTTCATTGGATCTCTTATTTTTGAGTCCATCACAGAATATTTGCTCAAATTTCGAAACAAGTTAAACATGTTCTTTGATTTAATGTTAAGTTCCTCGAGTTTCCTGAAGAATCTTACATGAAGATGGCTGCTTTTGTTCAAGCCACAGATGGGGCTGACAGGTTAAGATCAAATATATACCACCACATAACTCAGCTAGTGAAGAGTTGTATTGATTTAGCCTCTGAGCTATGTAACTCTTAAATTTGCTATTGAGATGGTAACCTTCAATTCAAAGCCAATCTGAGTCCCCACTTAGCAGTGCAGAGCTAAACAGAATAGCCTCCCCTGGATGGCAAAATGAAGCCCTCGTCTTGCAGTGTAGAACCGAACAGATAAGCGTGACAAAATTGACTCCCGTCGGGTATTACAATATTACACAATTCTTTCTGATTGCAAACTAGAACCTTCGTTGGACAGCTCAAAGCTGGTCAGTTAAGCCTCCATTGTGCGTGGCCTAACTGAACAGATTAGTCTACCTTTGGCCTGGCAAACTAGAGCCTCCATAAGGCAGTATAGAACAGAACAGATAAGCCTCCGCCAGGCTGATCAGAGTTATACAGATCGATCTTTTCATCATATACAAATTCCCTTTGCATAAATTATGTAAATCAAATGTTCTACGGGCTGAGCTATTTCATGCCTTTAAAATGGGTATATGTATCTTTGTGTTTATTATATGTGATTTACTCGTTCCTGGCAAACCAGATGGAAGAAAGAATTGAACATTTATTCCAATGTGCGTTTGGAAATGGTATGAGAAAAAAAAATTACAATTTTGCTTGGATATTCTACAGACCTGCTATAAAATCCGTAGAGATCCCACCTTACACCTTGCTTACATCCATAGAACCCCCAAAGTTATTAAGGTTTATCAATACGAGACCAGACCTAATGGAAGCAATGATGATTGACTAGACTGTAGGAACGAGAGCTACTAAGTGCAATCCCAAAGATTGAGGCAGCTTATAACTCACACATAAAACTGGACTATCAAATTGTAATCACCTTTACTTCCAGATTTTCATACTGACACATGAAACTGCAAAAAACAAGACAAAACTGCAAAGGAAAGTAACCTATGTCGATAAGATATGGATCAGATAAATAGACACGTAAACTGACAAATCGTTCTACTTGCAGACAAAGCAGCAACATCATGTTGAAAACAAAACTTGAAATAAGGACAAGAATATGGGCTGGCTAGCTCCACCCAAACCAGCTAGGATTCACAGGATGAAGAGCAAGTGAAACTGACTTTCTCAAAAAAAAAAAATTATGACTATGTCATCTCCCCCTTCCAAGCCCTTCTCATTCTCTCACTCTTACCACCCCATTCCTCTTTTTTGCCACTCATTTGCGCACCAAGCCTTCACCTAAATCACCTTTTAAACATGGAAAAATGTATTCCCTTTACCTCATAATTAAATTGAAACAAATTCCAATGGGTACATCTTTCTGGGTTCACTATTTTATCAGCACAAGTTGACATGCAGGTTAATTACATGCAAGTTAGTAACATGCTGTTAACATGCATAAAAAGGAAAAAAAAAAGAAAATTAAAAAGAGAAATGCCAATACGATGGTGAACCTTACAACAAATGAGCCTAATTTGTCAAGTATCAATATTTGCATGTTCTCAGCCTTTAAAAGGTATGAATGTGTCAAAAAACAGCTAGTTCTCTAGAATCAAATAATTATTCCAAATATTGGAACTAAAGGAATCAAAATTTAGCCTTTGACTCAAAGGTTATAGGTGAAGGCTTAACACCCACCCCCACCCTTTCTCCCTCTCTCTCAGTAGAATAATAAAAAATCCCATTGATCATTGATGGAGAAATAGTATGATACACAGCGTCCTTTTTTAAGCACTGTTTTATGGAAAACAAGTTCTAAACTAGCACGAATGGCATCTTCAAGAGGCACAAGAATCCGACTGCAATTGGAATTATTCCATTTGAAAAATCCTAAGTCAAAAAATAAATGTTTTGATCCGCTGTAATTGAGGTTAAAACTAGAACACCACTGAACAGTAATCAGGACATGTTGGCTAGATGAGATCTGTCGTCAGACACTGATATACAGCTGACAGGAAAAAGAACAATATGAAAAAACCTGGTTTGAATATAAAAACAACTATAAAGCCTCAGTCAAGTTTTGCCCCCACAATGAAACTGCACTTGCCAAAGCACACATTCAAGGAGAAGGCAGATAATGGAATTTAAAAATATAATGATAAAAAATAACACATAATACACAAAACTATTGAGCGGTGTTTCAAATCTAGGATCCAGTCGATAAGCTTTTAACACTCCTATTTTTAGGTTCTCCACGCAATTTGTGTATTGATATCTCTCCGCTGATAACAAGCTGTATGTAATGAATCAGGGGGAAATCAATGAGTGTCCTAGAGTAATTATAAGAAAATATTGCCACATCAGAGCAAATCTTGCCCCAAAAGACTTTTCTTAACACCTTGATCGATTAAAACAACATAAACTACAGCTGATATCATACTAAAAACACATTATGAATGAGCAATATTTTCATAATATACACTTTTTTGCTGTTCCAAACAACCAATGTGAAACTGTTCAAATCTGTGTGCAAAATGAAAGCAAGAAATGAAACTTTGCATTCGGAAAACTACCATGACAGAGAAAACAAAAGAGCCGCATAGAGATCAACATAGGAAAAGGGGCTGGCAGGCACACAGATGTATTGAGAAACATATGTGGTATAATAATAAAAGCATAAAAAGCAAGAAAAGAAAAAAATTTGGTTGATACAGATTTCAAGTTGAAATTCGTCTGCACATGTTTGTGCAATTCTCAGACTTCTTCGGGCACATGGTTCAAATATTGTTAAGAGGGAGCCCTTTGATTTGCCAATCAACAGTCATCCGCTCTCAGTAACATGATCAGATCATGGGGTCAACTGCTGGGTGGATCAGGGGTTCCCCGATTTTGAGCTGGGGGTGGTTTAGATGCATCGTTTTTTTATGTTTTAACAGGAATATAATCCAACTGGCTGCATCAATGTTAATGGAAAGCATTTAGTCTGAAGGTACAATATTCATTTAGCATTAGGAAAAATAATGGAAGTGAAAGAAACGCAGAGCGGTTTTGATGCACAGGAATTTGGTGGTAGCCATATTTCAATACAGGGATGAATGTTTTTAAGGACGCCAAATGAAGCTTTTGGAACAATATTTTATGATGAAATTTCGCCAGTGATTCATTAATATGTTGAATTACGCACATAACAATGTCAACTGCACAGAGCTCTTAGTTCTTTAGCTATCTTAATTTAAGTTTCCAATCACAACCTTTTTACACAGCTACCCGCTTAAGATTTTTTATTCTTTGTCTTCTAAGTTTAATGTTTATCTCTGTATCCTGAGTGGTATCACAGCTTTTCTTTTATTGGTTCTGGATCTAGTACCACCGTTCTCTTGAGACGAATTTAACAAATACAGATAGTGATCTATCAGAGAGACAAATAAATTCGTGTGGTCACTAAAAGAAAATAGACTTAGTTTTATTATCTGATTATAAGTTTAGACTATGGTTTAAAATAAAATCTTGTATTAGATCTACTCTCTTCGCGGTCCAAAGTTTTGCCGGAATTCAAATTTAATTGTTTTAAGCTATAAAATCGGTTTGAACTAAAAAAATAATGTTCTGTTTAGGAAATATTCATTCTGAAATAAGCACATTGTCATAATTATAGACTCGAGCATTCTTATTTGCGACATGGACGTTTTGGTATAATTAAAAAGAATCTTATTTGTGTGCGGTAAAAGTTATTGCTTTGTGTTGGTCAAACTTCGGGCTTTTAAGCACAAAATTTCTTGAAAAAGTAATAGCAGAGATATTACAATCTAAGAACTAGTGAAAATTGTGAATCTCGAGAATCACAGGTGATGCACAAGCTTGTCGGTGCTGTGCTGGCACCACAGAGTTTATCATCTCCTATGGCTGCTTCGCTCGGCCAAACAAATGATTTATTACCAATCCGCTCACTGTTGGCGGATACCTGAGGTATGCCTGGCCGAAAACTTACGGGCTGCTTTCGGTGATTTTTAAACAGCCGTGAGTTACATGAGGCAGTCACCGTTGTGACATGGATCGTTGTTATAAAGTGCAACAGAACATCATCTTGTATCAGATTTTTCTTCCATATTTTAACATTTAGTTTGTTCAAGTGTGGGAGTAAAGGGGGGGGGGGGGGACTCCCAACATAATTTTTGAGTATTATAAAGTGGTCTTCTGTATGTTTTTCACCTACAGAAAGTATTCTTAAGTTTAGGTGAGCTTCCACCAATAAAGATGTTACAATGCAACCTTCTTTTCTGCTTAGAGCTTATTACCAGCTATTACTGTGGAAGTATTAATTTTGTTAACAAAATATTGTCTTGAGCCATTTGTGTTCTTTCTCATTTTCCGATTTATCATCTAAGTGTGCCTTAAGGTAGGTCGTAGGTGAATTTGAAATATTGAAAAATATCTGATTTGTTTGGTTACCCCCACAGGCTGAACTCTGTTCAAATAAAGAGACGAAACCTGGTTGCCAAACTTGATCAAATAACTAAACTGTTCCTGCAGAATCTTTGTTGATGCAAGAGTTAAAAAAAGCTACGGTGAACAATTTATAGATTTACAGGAGCAACTCATTTTATTCCATCCCTTTTTCCACCTCTCCCGCTCTCCATTAACACTTTCCCATAGAAGATAATAAAATTTTACAACAAAATTAGCTTAACTGTAATCAAGACTAATATATACTTAAGCACGCTTTCTTCTATTATTTTCAAACCCAGAACTAACTCAAGAGAGGAGAGCTTGTAGCAATTCTCCAATGGTTCCAACCTTTTGGCTCAATATCAACCAAGGTTAACCAAAGTTCACTTGAGATTTCTCATGATTGTGTTTGAGCTGTCGCAGGATAGTTTATCCTTCGGGCACAGCTGTATGGATAAGTCTAAGTAGACCAGGAGGGCTCTGAGATGGCAACATTAAGCTTCCGGCAAGAGTATAGATTCGAACAATTTAGCCTTCTGTAGATGGAAACATCAAACCCTGATCGGACATTGAAGAGCTGAATTGATTGACCTCCGTTGATCATTACAAAGTTGAACACAAACTTTCGATTTAGATGGTAAGCTTGATCCTTCGTTGGCCTGAGCAAAGCCAAACAAACTGGCTGCTTTCTAAGGTAGCAGAATTGAATTTCCGAAAGTAAATTCATAGCTCAACCGATTAGCCTACTTATGGAATGGCAGTGTGAGACTATAAAGGTCTTAATTGCCCATCAACAACACTGTGATCTAAAGCCTTCTTTCATATCAAACTTAAGCCCCGGGCAGAGGTGGGGGGAACTTATGCAATAAGCCCTAAAAATTATGCACTGACTGTATGAAGCACCCACATGAGCTCTGTCAAGCAGTGAAGAACTGAACAGATTAGCCTCTATCAAGTTAAACAATTTCGTTCCCCTCAGTCATTATAAATGCTAAAAAATTACCTTTATCCACTGGAAATAAGAGCCCCTGTTGGCCAGTGCAAAACTAGTAGATTAGCCTCCTTTTGGGATGGCAAACTTGAGCCTCCATCGGGCACAACAGATCATCCAGGCAAATCAGAGTTAAACACATTAATCTGCTTATCATTTACCAAGTTCATCAACATAACTTAAGCTGAGAAGAATCCTTATCTGAACGCGGCCTGTCCTCTTGGAAAGATCCACCCCAGTTGAGACAACATTCTATTTGGCAGCTTGACGAGGGAAAACTTTACAACATCTGTCTTGCATTACCTGAGGGAAAAATGTTTATAATAATACTCATTAAACATTTATCGATTAATCAACTTATAAGGTTATAACAGCTGCATAATTTTCTACCATCGTGATAAGTTTTTCCTTCTTCTTGCATTTCATTGCATCAACGTCAAGTGTGATTTTTCCTCAAAGCAATGGAAAGACTGGAGGTTGCAAAATTATCGGAGACTGTCATGTTAGAACCTACTAGGTCAGCCAAGACAAAATTCAATGCGTAGACCATGTTACTGCGTCTACTTAATAGTATTCACACCAGTCTGATGTTGATGAATACATGCATTTGCAGAATGCGATAAATTGTCTTTCGATTCAAGAACTTAAGTTGTTCAGGATCTTTTTTAGAGATTAGAAATCATCCTTTCTGAATAAATCAGAGGAATTAATCTGTTATTTGATATTTCAACCATGTAGTACCATGTTCTATATAAACAAGACTAAAATTTTTATTAAAATTGCATTTAATTTCAAATAAAAATAATTTGTAGTTAGAGTGCTAACAAATGTTGTGTAAAAAAATAAGAAAACAAGAATACCATTTCTGTTACACTTTTCATACTCTAGATTAAACATTAGGCTTTTACTCCTTGCTTACTCTTCTAAGCTGTAAGTTTAATTCTTTTACTTTTTTCACTCATTTTCAGTCTTTCCAGAGGTAGGTCTATATGAGCAGAACTTTGAGCTCGGATTACATTATGCGCTATAGATAGCGATTTAACTCGCTCAACCCAAACATATTCTTTCAAAACTTTCCTAATGCAGTGAAGCCAAGCCTTGAAAGTTTGGTTTTAAACTAGAAACGTAGATCCCTGCAGTTGTCAGGGTGAGAGTTTTGAGTCATATGCTTACTCGTAATTCAAAACATAATGGGTGGAACTTAGCTTCATGTCGATTTTGAGAAGCAATCATAGAGATACATTAAATGCTGAAAACAAATGGATAAGAGAGAAAGAAACAAAGCGAAAAAAAAAAAGAGAGAGAGAGAGAGAGAGAGAGAGAGAGAGAGAGAGAGAGAGAGAGAGAGAGAGAGAGAGAGAGAGAGAGAGAGAGAGAGAGAGAGAGAGAGAGAGAGAGAGAGAGAGAGAGAGAGAGAGAGAGAGAGAGAGAGAGAGAATAAATGGGGTGAAACAGAGGGTTGGAGAGGACAATAGCGAAGAAACATTAGGATCCTTTTGAGACGGAAAGAGAGAAGATTGGAAGAGAAAAGGGTTGTAAGGTGAGGGAGAATAATACTAAAAAGATACATGAAGGGAATAGAAAATGGCTATTTAAAAGGAAAGGCAGGAAAACACAGAGAGACCGAGAGAAAAAGTGAACATGTAAATTTACTTTTGTCTGAGGATCTATCTTGAAACATGCCCTGTGCATTCTCTCGGATCTTTATCTCTGATCTTGGATCTAGCTGCTGCTGAAGTACTGCAATGGTCTAGATTACAAACTTAATGCTGTCTAGGAATAGCCAAGATTAACTCCTGGTAAAGAAAATAAACATCCATGAAAAGGGGGCTGGGGAAATAAAGGTTGCATCCACTAAATTGCAATAACATTTTTTTATTTTTTTAAGTTCAATTATTTGGGACCGTCTAAAAATGAATTCCTAACGTTGAAATTTTATTTGATTTAGCTTGTAAAAAGTAGTGACTCAAGTCTTAATTGGCATCGGATTCTTACAGTTACAAAATTAGGTCTGGATTAGGAAAAATTATAAAAAAAATCATTATTGCTGCAAAATTTCCTTTGGACAACACCAATGTATGGATCTCAAACTAAATTATTTACTTTTTCATTTCATAAATAACTTGCCTAACTTGGCAATCTATTATTTACTCTTGAAACTCTCAACTAGGACCTCCTAGTAGATTGTTCCAGAACTTAAACCAAATGCTGTGAACCTGTATGAGCTTTTCTAGTACATATTGCTGGTCCAAGATCATTCACCTCTTTTCTTTGATGCCAATGACAAGGTCAAGCTGGGAGAAGGGAGAGGGGATCAGGAGAAACTGGAAAGCAAAGAGTATAAAAATCACAATAATAACTTGATTTGAGTGTACATAGCTTAGTTTTTACATCTGTAGTTTGAGAGAAACAGATTTATCAGGCATCTTGTTAAAGAGTGGCCTGTAAAATTTAATTTATTCTAAGGCTTTGAAGAATTCTTAAAATCGTGTTCAAAAGAATGTCCAGTGCCACAATAAACATTTACTTGGATGTAATCCTGAAATCTTCCTTTAATAAACCTTTCCACCCGTGAGTTGTGGGGCATCTTCAACAACATGTCCACGACTCGAACTTGACACAAAGCGTATCTTTCACGGCTCACTTAGAGAGGCAAGAGGTTTTAAAAACGGATTGGCAACATCCAGGATCTGATAAAAGGAAGGAAAAACATTTTATAGAGAAGAGAAACCAGTCAAATAGACAACTTTTGGTGCTTTGTAAGGAGATTGAAGATTGTTGACAATTTTTTTTAACTTGGTCTTGACTCAATTGATTAAAATATTTTTAGCTGCAATGTCATTTGCTTTATGAAACAATATATGTGTAATGAAAACCCTCCCTATGTTTTATCAGAAAACTACCATTCCTTTTTTGCTAACACCATGACTGATTTATGATTATTTTCAAATTTATAAAGTAGCATATAAATATGAAAAAAAAAATAAACTAGTGATCAGCTCTCACTCAGGCACCATAATTAAAGAAACATTCAGATCTGTAACTTGACAGATTAAACATTCAGATCTGTCACTTGACAGATTAAACATTCAGATCTGTAACTTGACAGATTAAACATTCAGATCTGTAACTTGACAGATTAAACATTCAGATCTGTAACTTGACAGATTAAACATTCAGATCTGTAACTTGACAGATTAAACATTCAGATCTGTAACTTGACAGATTAAACATTCAGATCTGTAACTTGACAGATTAAACATTCAGATCTGTCACTTGACAGATTAAACATTCAGATCTGTCACTTGACAGATTAAACATTCAGATCTGTCACTTGACAGATTAAACATTCAGATCTGTCACTTGACAGATTAAACATTCAGATCTGTCACTTGACAGATTAAACATTCAGATCTGTCACTTGACAGATTAAACATTCAGATCTGTCACTTGACAGATTAAACATTCAGATCTGTCACTTGACAGATTAAACATTCAGATCTGTCACTTGACAGATTAAACATTCAGATCTGTCACTTGACAGATTAAACATTCAGATCTGTCACTTGACAGATTAAACATTCAGATCTGTCACTTGACAGATTAAACATTCAGATCTGTCACTTGACAGATTAAACATTCAGATCTGTCACTTGACAGATTAAACATTCAGATCTGTCACTTGACAGATTAAACATTCAGATCTGTAACTTGACAGATTAAACATTCAGATCTGTCACTTGACAGATTAAACATTCAGATCTGTAACTTGACAGATTAAACATTCAGATCTGTCACTTGACAGATTAAACATTCAGATCTGTCACTTGACAGATTAAACATTCAGATCTGTCACTTGACAGATTAAACATTCAGATCTGTCACTTGACAGATTAAACATTCAGATCTGTCACTTGACAGATTAAATTTTGACATCCCAAAACCTTCTTGAGTAATTACCTCAAGACTCGAGATTTTGGGCAGAAATCTAATTTATCTTAAGACAATTCTTGTGCAGGGCAAAAAGGGGTGTCGGAATATGTTAATTGATTTTTATACCTTAGTTTTAAGAGATGGACGAGGTAGCAAGAACTGGGTATGGATTAGTTCAATTGATTTCTTGCTATTTTTTTTTTATGTCGCCAAGCTTTCTAGGTTTGTCCAATCTAAAATATTGATAAATGCGTGGCGACCTCAATTGGTTATATAATCAATTTTTATTTCGATTTTTTTTTCTTTTGTATTAATATTGCCTCGTGTGAAGAGAAATTTAAAGCAGTCTATATATATCGCAAGTAAAAAATCTACTAGGTAAAGCTCTTCAAGTTGAAAAAAAAAATTTTTAGGTACGAACTAATCTTAGATTTATTATACAAAAAATACAAATTTAAGAGAGCTACCAGAGGAAAACTGAAAAGAAGAGATGGAGATCATCAACTACGAGGACAGTGTAAGAAAATTGAGGCCAAAAATCTGAGAAAAACATTAAATTTTTGAAAGCATCAGATAAAGAAAAAAAGAGGAAAGAAGAATAAAGACTATTACCTAGGGGGGAACAATCATTTGAGAAAACCAAACGTGAACTAATCAAAGACACCGAATAAAAGAAAGAATAGGGAAACTGAAGGCCACCATTTTGGGAAGAGCCATGGAGGGAGTAAGATAGAGAATAACACAAGACGAGGGATAGAGACCACCATGTAAAAAGGAAAAGGAAGAAAGAGACTAGATGCCGCACATATGTGGAAAATTGAAGAGAGCTCTTACAAGCCATTGGATAGAAGAAAAATAGAAGCGATTGATTTGAAAACAAGAGAAAACTAAAGGAATCCACACGATAGAGGAAATGGAAGATAAGGGATAGGGACCACCAAATAAGAGAAAAATAAAATAAAAAGGAAGACTTGTGGATGCTGATTTGAAAATAATAAATCAGAACTAATGAAAGTTATAAGATAGAGGAAAAAAGTGGGGAAATTCGAGGCCACATATTGGAAGAAAACAGAACTAATTGAAGCTATTGGTTAGATGAAAGATAAACGAAGAAATATAGACCACCAGACTGGAGAAAAAAAAACAAGTTAGGGCTGGATGCCTCCGATGTGAGGACAGCAGCAGACCATCGTATATAAGGAAAGAAAGAGAAGGAACAAAGGAAAGAGGGTAGAAAAAAAGAGATCGGTAAGAGACTAGTTGGTAAGAGGAAAGGGGGAGACTGGTCAGAGGCTAGTCGGGAGGAGAAAAGGAAGACATTGGTCAAAGGCTAGGTGGGATAAGAAAGGGAGATTAGTCAGAGGCTAGCTGAAAGGAGGAAAGAAGGAAATGGTCAGATGCTAGGTGATAGAAGAAAAGTAGGAGATTGTTCGGAGGATGAGGAATAGAAAAAAGGAGGCGATCGGTCAAAGGACATTGTAGAGTAAAAGGAAGACGTTCGTAAGAGGCTAGCTAGTAGGAGAAAAAAAAGGAAGAGAAAGGCTAAGAGGAATAAGAATGGAAAAAAAAGTTAAGAGATGAGAGCCGTAGAGTGGTTTTTGGTTTCTGATCCTGCACCCACTTGAGGCTACATGCCTTTCAGGGCCGCAACTTGTGCGTTCAGCTGCACTCAGAGGCAATGACTAAGTGCAATGTCATTGCAACCTCCGCCTGTTTGCAGAGCCAGAGGCAATGGCTCAGTGCAATGCTATTGCAACCTCTGCTTTTTTCACAACCCCAGTTACAATGAACAAATGCAATGTCATTGCAACCTGAGATGATTCAGAAATCCAGAGGCATTGACTAAGTGCAATGTCATTGTAACCTGAGATGATTCAGAAATCCAGAGGCATTGACTAAGTGCAATGTCATTGTAACCTGAGATGATTCAGAAATCCAGAGGCATTGACTAAGTGCAATGTCATTGTAACCTGAGATGATTCAGAAATCCAGAGGCATTGACTAAGTGCAATGTCATTGTAACCTCTACAGTCACAGAGACTGTAAGGCTCGAGACACCAGACAGGAGGAAGGATAAGGAGAAGAGCTGAAAGCTCCCACAGAGAGACACAGAAAGTAAAAGACTGGATAGGAGGTAAGATGAAGAGAAGGGCTGGAAGTCAAAGGAGGGATAAGAAAAAGACTGGATCGGAGGTAAGATGGAGAGAAGGCAAAAAAGTCACAGGAGAGATAAAGGAAAGACTGGATAGGAGATAAGATGAAGAGAAGGGCTGAAAATCACAGGAGAGATAAGAAAAGAAAGACTGGATAGATGGCAAGATGAAGAGAAGGGCTGGAAGTCACAGGAGATATAAGAAAAGAAAGAGTGGATAGATGGCAAGATGAAGAGAAGGGCTGGAAGTCACAGGAGAGATAAGAAAAGAAAGAGTGGTTAGGAGGTAAGATTAAGAGAAGGTCTGAAATCTACCAACGAGTTGGAAGAGAGAAAAAATACAAAGCAGAAAAATGACGAGAAGGGTTAAAGCGACCCGAGATGTAAAGATAAAAAAAAGACTATAGTATAGCTGGAAAGGTTAAGGAAGAGTTGAGTTGAAAGCTGAAGAATAACAAAATAGAATGGTTCTGGGAGCCATAAGAGGCGAAGAATACGGAAGAGGAAGAGGAATGGCAGTGGATGCTGGAACTGTTTTAAAATCACAAACAGCCTGCAGTAGAATTTTTGGTGGTGGTTAACATTAGGAGATTTGTACGAGTGGTTGAAGACAAAGGCAGGTACCATCATTCACATATCTTTATAGAAAAAATTAGTTGCAGAAAAAATGAATAGAGAGCATTTTGAGCAAACCATGTCAACAGAGAGGTATCTAGAGGGACTTGAGCTAATTCAAGATTCCATAGCTTTGAAAAATTTCTTTTTAGAGAGTAAAACAAGAGGAAGTTCAAGTTATCACAGCATAGCATTAACCAAACCAAGATACTCCAAAAATCTCTTTGTTGTAAACTTCAGGCAGGCAGAAAATGAATTTGATTTCGGAGTTGGAACCCACACCTTAAAACATGTTTGATAAAACAAGAATATCCAGCATGGCCACAGAAGGCGACAAAGTAATAAATTACTTTAATATTTTATAACCTCTTAAATGCAAAGACAAAGTAATTTAATTTTTTGGGGGAATCCTGGGAGTTAGAACCCATTATGGTTAAAGCAATGTACTAAGTAACCCTTCTGAGGGAGATAGGCTTAGAAGGAATACCATGTTCATGTTCAAACAAGCTTCTCAAAGCACAATGTATCAAGTAACTTTTAAACTATGTTCAGTGCAAGACAATTAACATTTTATTGATTTTTGCTGTTGTTCAATTTTTTTTTCTAGATCTCTGTTGAAAGTAAGTTCCTATACAAAAAAAAAATCCAAAATGCTTGTCCACAGTCAGCTTGTTTTTGCTTTGCAAAAGATTGCTGTAAATTTGTACGGTATTGAAAAGGTGATCATGAGAGAATCACTAAAATTTCAGTTAAAAAAAAAAGAATAAAAGATTGAGAATAAAACGTCATAAAAAATAATAGAAACAACCATAAAAACCACCAAAAAATCAGACTGAGCCTAATCCAAAAACTGATAGATAATTGTGAAGAGAGAAGCAGGCAGAGGACCGTGTCCAGTGACTAGAACCTCATAAAAAATTAAGTAAACTGTAGGGTTATACTAAGATCCTAAATTCAACACTGCCCTTCCTTCACACAAATGAGAAGTAAAGAATCCAACTTAGCTTCGCTAAGACAGCTGTAAGGTCAACATGCTATTTTCAAACCATCCAGGAAAACATTCTCAGGTCTGTCCATTTCATTCCAAGCACACCAAACGACACAGCTCTAGTTGTGTGCTAGCATGAAATCTGAGAAAAAAGAAACAATATAGAGCTTCAAAATTGCATCCACATATTACAATTGCATGATTTGAATAATTAACCTTCATAACTCCTAAAGCAGCCTGTCATAAAAGTTCAGTAAATCAAATATATCCCTAAATGAGATCATATACAGAAATATTTAAATTACGTCGTCCAATAATGGTTTAAAAACGAAACAAGACGTACAAAGTTAGCACTAAAGGTGGGTAAGAAGTAACTGAGGCAGCAAATGAAGCAGCAGTTGTCACTGAAGCACTAGGAACAGCAGTAGTAGCGATGATGTCAATAAAGGTAATATTAGTAGTAATGTTTGTTGTTAGTTGTCGTAGTGGTGGTAGTAGTCGTAGTGGTGGTAGTAGTAGTAGTAGTAGTAGTAGTAGTAGTAGTAGTAGTAGTAGTAGTAGTAGTAGTAGTAGCAGCAGCAGCAGCAGCAGTACTAGTAGACTAGTAGTAGTAGTAGTAGTAGTAGTAGTAGTAGTAGTAGTAGTAGCAGCAGCAGCAGCAGTACTAGTAGTAGTAGTAGTAGTAGTAGTAGTAGTAGTAGCAGCAGCAGCAGCAGCAGCAGTAGTAGTATTAGTAGTAGAAGTAGTAGTAGTAGTAGTATTAGTAGTAGTATTAGTAGTAGTAGTTAGTAGTAGTAGTAGTAGTAGTAGTAGTAGTAGTAGTAGTAGTAGTAGTAGTAGTAGTAGTAGTAGTAGTAGTAGTAGTAGTAATAGTAAAGTAGCAGCAGCAGCAGTACTAGTAGCAGTAATAGTAGTAGTAGTAGTAGTAGTAGTAGTAGTTGTAGTAGTATTAGTAGTATTAGTAGTAGTATTAGTAGTAGAAGCATCAGCAGCATAAGAATTAGTAGTAGTAGCATTAGTAGTAGTAGTAGTAGTAGTAGTAGTAGTAGTAGAAGTAGTAGTAGTAGTAGTAGTAGTAGTAGTAGTACAAGTAGTAGTAGTAGTAGTAGTACCATTAGTAGTAGGTGTAGTAGGAGTAGTAGTAGTACCATTAGTAGTAGTATAAGCAGAAGTAGTAGTAGTAGTAGTAGTAGTAGTAGTAGTAGTAGTAGTAGTAGTAGTAGTAGTAGTAGTAGTAGTAGTAGTGGCAGTAATAGTAAAAGTAGTAGTAGCAGTAAAAGTAATAGTAGTAGTAAAAGTAGTAGTAGTGGTAGTGGTAGTGGTAGTGGTAGTGGTAGTGGTAGTAGTAGTAGTAGTAGTAGTAGTAGTAGTAGTAGTAGTAGTAGTAGTAGTAGTAGTAGTAGTAGTAGTAGTAGTAGTAGTAGCGGTATCATTGTACTTATTGGTTCAACTCACTTTAAGTTTAAAAATTGTCTATCTCATGATGATTTCGATATGCTGAAAACGAATATGAAGGTTTTATTCGTCGCAAATAAATAGGCCTACTCTTCAAGCATTTTTCTGTTGCTCTAAAATCCCATTAAACTACAAGTTTCGAATTTGTTGAGAAACATTCAATGGTGAATCCTAATGTGAGTTGGGCCGATATCTGCAAATTTATTATAATTGCAGTAGTAGCAGTAGATGAAGTACTAGTGACAATGGTACTATCAAAGATAATAATGAAGAATTTTTACTAATAAATTAAAAATTTGAAAGTAGGCTAACTAAATTTAAGACATAATGACAGGTGCCAGAGAATTAAACAATTTCATAAGCCTTCTATAACTCAAAAAACTATGCCAAAGTCCTCCACAATATATCACAATTCAGTACATGTGGGCGGCAATTGGATATCTTGTGCTTAACTCAACACCACATTCATCTTACCTGAGAAACACAGCGTGCTTGATAACAGTCTTTGATTTGCACTTGATAACAAAATAGCAGAAAATTAACCCTAGACTAAATCAGGTTGTGCTTTTCAAATAGTATTTGAGTTATAATAAAAAAATTCAAAACCAGTGGTCTTTAAAAGCCTTAGAATTTTATTTCTAACTCATCTTGACCAAGAGTAAGTCCACCGGATCTTTCAAGTCGATCCAAAATGGTGAAGTGAGCGAGGAAATTTTGAACATGTGCAAGTTCTCACAGATGTGTTATGTGTTAAGAACTTTTTGTGTCAATCTTCAAGGACATAGCCCGAGGACCTTTGGCGCCTCTTATGTGTTTCTCTTCTTCAGACACCACTGGGCTTTGACGTAAGGCATTATTAAGATATACAATCAGCCATAGTTTTCTCAAGAACCAATTAGAATCTGTGTTACATAAAAAAATTAACGAATCATTATGGCTAACTCCTGGACCCAAGGCTAATTTTTGTTCACTCAAACCATTCTGTTGCCGATTTCCTTAAACATAGGCCAAGTCCCCTAAGTAAACAAACTTAAGAGTTATAGTGATCTATTTTCTTTTAGTTTTTAAGAATAATTAGGACAGAGTTGTGCCGAGAACGTACGTTTTTTTTTTTTTAGACTACAGGCGCGCCAACACAACAAAAATATCTAACTGTCCTAAGTCAACCAAATAGTTAAATGACACAATTTACTTTTACCCTTTTTGCGAAGGTTTGTTTATTTCGGCTAGTCGGCCTGTACCTTGGGAAGACTCGATATCGGCCCAAATCATAATCAATCGTCAATCCGTTAATTTTAGCAACGCAGCCTTGCAACGACATTGAAGGCTTTTTCATTTTATATCAAGGTTACGGAGAAATGAAAAATTATTGCAAGTTGTTATTATTGATGTTTCAGAGTCTATCTTTGTTTATTTAAAAAGAGGACACAATAAAATTACTATATAACTATTTGTAACCTTTATAGGTACCGAATTAATGACATGACTAAAATTATATATATATATATATATATATATATAATTTTAGTCATGTCATTAATATGTATATATATATATATATATATATATATATATATATATAAATATTAATGAGAGAGAGAGAGAGAGAGAGAGAGAGAGAGAGAGAGAGAGAGAGAGAGAGAGAGAGAGAGAGAGAGGTGTATAGAGAGGGGGCAGAGCCCATTATCCAGCTTTATAGTTCTAAAGCTGATTTCTTACTGGGGCCTAACTCCTCTTCTTCTTTTTACAGAAATCCTAGTGAAACAGAAAAAATAGACCATGTCTCTGATCTAACCTTCGCTCTCAGACTCAAGTTATCTATGGCTTCTTTTATTACCCTTAGATGATGGCTAGTAGACCAAAACTTCTTTGTGAGAGGAAAGCAGGTAAAATAAACATATTAAACATTATTTTTCTGTTTCTTCTTTCGATACCAAACAAGCTTCACTTGTAAGTAAAAAGAGTCAATTAAAATAAAATAATCGACAATTAAAGATAGTTCACGGGATTTAAAAAGTTGAAAAGAAGAGTACTTCTGTCGATAAAGAGACAGTAGGAGAGAAGAAGAAGTACTGCAAAGATGGAACAAGGCCGATTCAAACGGTTTATTTTTATTTTTCAATCTAGCTCTGCCTGTAGGAGACACTGAAGTAGTGGAAAGCCTCCACCGTGATGGGTCGGGTCGATGGTTGACCCTGAAGTGCCTGACAGCTCCAGCCTAGCGGGTTCATCGCCTGGCATGGAGCGCCTGTAGCGTACCACCACCCCCGCTCAGTACCAGCGGCGCAGTTCTCATAGAGATTCCCGTCATAGTCGCCTCCGTGGAGAAAGAAGCACCGAAAAAAGTGTCAATGATCTCCGGGTCAGGGGCAAGCCCGGAAACGCTAGTTTCGGCCGGTTGTAAATCGCTGACAACACTTGCAGTGGGGCGTATCGGCTGGTTAAACCAATAGATCGTGTTGCCATATGAGCCAAACTGCATGTCTGGGTATGAGACCCACGCCCTGCCTTGAAATGTCGAGGAATTATAGTGGATGGTGACTGTTACGTCAGAGGCTAAGGCCATTATGCAGATCATGTCTTCTAGGCTAATGAAAAAGTCTTTTGGTCCCAGGTAGTAGCCGGTTTTGTATGCAGCATAGCTATAATTGGTGTTGAAGTTCCCTGAGCTGCGGACAAGTTCAAGCTCCACTGATGCATCCCTAATAATGCAGACACATTGAACAAGCCTCGTACCGTCTCCTAAAATGTCCAGAGTGATCGGATATTCCCCATTTGAATACCCCGAGCTCTGAAGCTCCAGGCAGGATCTTGGGAGTTTCTCGCAGGTGTCTCCCACTATCCCATTTGTGTTTGAGCAGCTGCAAGTGGGACCAGCCAAGATTCCGCCATTCTCACATGGATTCTGGCTGGTTCCAACAGACACAGCTTCGGTGACCTGTGCTGATATGTCATCGCTGACTTGAGCTGTCCCGATGTTGTAGAGTGGCGTAGCTCAAGCTTCCTCTTCCTGACTAGACTCAGCTGCTCCTTGAAATGATGCAGAACCAGTTTCTGAAACGTAGAAGTGGAGATCTGCTTCAAACACAGAGCAGTTGGGTTGAAATGCGCAGCTAGATTCAACATAGCAAGTGGCGTTTTGTGTGGAAAAAATAAAAACTGCGCAGACTGGCTTTATCTGGCATTTGACAGCGCAGTCAAGCAGGGAGAAACCACTGTCTTGTGTATAACATCCGTTTTTTATTCTGTCAGCCGAGTTGCATAGTTCCTCTTCCCTGTACCTAGTTATTTTCAAACACTGCACTGTACCTAGTCCTATCATGACCAATATAAGACTTTTCTTTGACATCTTCAGCGGTGGCTCTGTGAAGTTCAAATGTGGACAGGTTTGTATAGCCGTGCACACCCGAGTATAAAGTCAAAATTAGAGGAAACAAAATAGCTTATTTTGATTTAACTGTAAAACCTTTACATTCGTGGCTTTGAACATGACGTTATTTTAAATGGGCTAGGAAGGGAAAGAGGCTCTATGGAGCATGAGAATTTCACCTCATCCCAAAATTTGATGAAACATTAGAGACATACTTCATTGTAAATTATACTGTTTCAACAGTGTCTATTTTTTATAACAGTATTATAATCTTTATTGATTGGAAAAAGATTTGTCGGAGTTGTGCGAACTGTAAGCTTCCATTTGACCATTAAATGCAATATACAATTTTTTCTAAATATATATGCAAAACCAAACTTTTTTTTGTTTTTGCAAATTCCATACATGGAATGCCATGCTTAATTCTTATAATTTAACTTGCTTTTAGATTATGCCAGCGATAGTTAAAAAACAGCAATATGTTGTTTTTGCATTAATTATAGTATTAAGGATATGTTTGTTTTTTTTATTTTCAATTCTTTTTTTTTTTGGCTTCTGTAAACCAAAGTTTTAAATGATTTAAAAAAAATTGAAAGACAGAGTGACCTATTCATGCCCTTGAGAAACTCATAACGTTTATTTATTTATTTATTTTTTTTTTGCTTAAACAAAAGCAAATCACCATAATGTGAATAAAACAATTAGATGTGTATTTGGTGGATAATGAGATAATCAGCGTCCGTTTGGTTGATCCTTCAGAATACTATAATTAAAGTATTCTTAAGGAGCAACCAAACTGGACGGAAAATCTCTTTCACGCTAGTCCTACTAACAAGTTAACAGGCAGTCCGGGCGGAAAGCTGAGAATTAATGTCGCCACGGCCAGTTAGCTTTTGGACTGAGCAGATCAGATGTTTTGGTACTGTGCGTTTTGTAGTTTTAATGCGTCTAGAGAGACTGTCTTTTGTTGTCAAAACAAATGATAAGTTACATTTGCTTTTTCAACCTTGACAACATTTTTCAAATGGTTCTAATGAGTGTATGAAAGGACGAGTTGTTGGCTTGGAGAAAATTAAGTTTTCAGAGAGAGGTTGACTGGATACGATAATTTCAGTTTAGAACCTCTCAGCTTGCCAGTATTCCCAATGAGTCTAAGCATAATTATTCCGAAGTGCGCAATTAAAAATTATGGAAATGCACTGCGTTGAAGGGATTTTTGTTTCTTTTTTTTTTGTTTTGTATCCAGTCCTCAAAGTCTTTCTTATTGCAAAAATGAAGATAATTATTGCTCTCAAATCTGTTCAGAATTACCCAAAGAGTATTGATTAAACGTACCCTCACTGTTATGATAACAAATACTGTAAGAAATCTTGCATACGGATTCTTTCTCTCTTTCTTATAACACTTAAAATCAGGAGCTTTGTTTCGAAACAATATACTTCTTAATAATAATTATAAAGACCTGGCAAAGAAATAACCTCGGTATACTTTAGGTGTGGGATTTCATGGAACTAAGTTCAACAACAATTATAATGTACTTAAAATTCAAATAGTCGTAATATTTTGTCCCATTTACTCTTTGCACAGCTAATCATTTGGAAAATCTTATTTTTCAAAAACACATATGAAATAAATAATTGAAAATCTGTAACTCCAGAAATTTCAAGTGATGAGATAAAGCCAACAATGGTAGAATCAATTTTTTTTTCTTACAAAAAACCAAACAAAAAAAAAAAAACAACCCAAAACAAAACAAAAGGAAATTTCATCACAAAGCAGATACTTAATATTCTCCTTAAGATACATATCTTATACAAACCTTTTGACTGCAAAACACCAAAAATTCACTAATCCTAGCTAGTAATAGTAAAAGGTCAAACTTTCTGAAAAATATAAATTGAAGGAGTGGAAACATACCTTGTTAAAGGTAGTTCATTTACAGACGAATTAGTCAGTTATGTAAAAAATCTCTCTAAGACGAATGTGCTGACAGAATGTATGATTTCAGCTGAAATTTGATCTTTGTATATCTTTGTTTTATACCCGGAAGTACTCAAGTGAGCTCGTTGCGGTGAAAGCGCTCCATGTTTTTTAAATCAATAACGAAAGAGTATGGGACACAAGCTTTTTCAAAGGTCCATTTCCAACTGGCAACCTGACGGTAATCCACTCTACAAGACAGCGAAACTTGAAACCTACTGTGGAGCAGCTCAAGTGGTCTACGCCAACAAAGTTATCTTATTTCCTGGAGAATATGAAAACAGTACCGTATCGATAAGATTTAAAGTACAGACTGACGCATAATGTTATATGGAGTCTTTGAATACGATTACTAAAGCTAATCGATCGATGATTTTTTCGATGTTTTGTACAGGAAAGTTTAAATTGCGGAACATAGAAAGAGTGGAAATAAAACGAGGATCAATATTTATGTTATAATATAAATCATAACATTAGCACATGTTGAAAGCACTTTTTAAAAGATTGAAAAGAATTGCCATATAGCAAATATTTAAACGATTTAACTTATGAACATACCAGTAATTTATCAGTGAAAATTCAATTGCGTTTCCTGTGACAGATTTGTGAAATGTTTCTAATAGCTTGCCAAGGGAAAAACTCCTTCGATAATTGTAAGCACTATTTGCATTGTTATGCTAGCCCTCCTTTATTACTTACTTCATTATAAGCAATTGTACTCTTGAGTTAGCCCTCCTTTATTACTTATTTCATTGTAAGCATTTGTACGATTATGTTAGCACTTCCTCATTACCTATTGTACTGAAAGCATTATGTTATGCTAGCCCTCCCTTTTACTTATTTCATTGTAAGCAACTAAGCATTATGTTTTGCTAGCCTTTTTTTATTATTATTATCAGTCTCTTTTCTCCCTTTTACATTCCACTCTGTCTTCTCTCTCTGTCTCTGACTGTCTGTCTGTCTGTCTGTCTGTCTGTCTGTCTCTCTCTCTCTCTCTCTCTCTCTCTCTCTCCCCCCCCCCCCCTCCCCCCTCTCTGTTTCTCTTTCCCTACAAAAGAACACACTGGCACTGATACATATACAGTAGGCGTGTATTCCATAATTTTAGTTTATACATTTTGAAAGACATAAACAAAGTCATTTGTCCACCCTATTCCCTGTTTGGTTGTTGGACCTTGAAAAATAAGTGGAGTATCATCCTGCAAGGATTAGATTTGATAAATAACTTTGATTACGTGTTTCGAAATGCATCAGAGAGAAACTGATGCATTTCGAAACACGTAATCAATTCTAGTGCATTTTTTCCATTGTGCAAACAGCGAGCACCGACACATATTCTTTTTTTTTTTTTTTTTTTGGAGAGGTACCTTCATGATAACATTGCAAATATATATATAAAAAAAATATTCGACTTTCAGCAAATCTGGTGGAGATATCTGCAAATTTACCGATTTCTAGATCTAGTTTCACAAGTAAGTCTAGAGAATCTTTTCTTATGACGTTATAGACTGTGAATGTGACAGAATGTTTGATCTAAAGGACAACTTCAAATAGATATAGCCAAGTCCAAATAATTCGAATCCAAATCGTTTGAATTCTTGGATATTTCGAAGTTGTTTAATTCGACAAATAAGGAGCGTGGTAAAAATTGTCCTACCTAGTTTTGCGGTCCACGACTTTGAAGTTTCGTGCGGCACTCGTCAGGTGTTGTTGTTCTTCTCTCTATTCCTAGCCAACGTAAAGAGAAGAACAACAACACCTGACGAGTGCCACAGTTGAGCACGAAACTTCGAAGTCGTGGGCCACATAACTAGGTAGGACAATCCTTCTAAATATAAATATGTATAAATGTATATATGTATTGATATGTATTTTGAAGAATTTCTTTATAATAATGTAGATTTATTCAGCAAAAGGAGATGTGCTAGAATCTGACATCGGTTAGAGTAATTTTAGATCAACCTTGAACTCTATTGTGTGGACAAAAATGGTAAGAGTTAATGATAATCTTCCAAAATCTATAGGAATCACTTTTTGTGGTTCTATAAGAGAAAATATAGTCATTGAAACAAATTGGGCTTCCTCAAACATCTACCGAACGCGTAAAAAAATCACTTCAGATTACATTATAATTATCATAAATCTTTAAAAGAAAAATGAAAAGATATAAAACAAGGATATCTTGGATATTGAAATTGTCTAAGGAAAGAAAAACAACTGTTTTTTTTTTTAAATATATGGCCTTTCAAGCTGATTATTTTCAATGGTTTAAATTAAAAAAAATTGTCAATATATGTAGACGAGTTGATATAAACCTAGTGTTTTCATTTTAAATAATATTATGATACATTTGTGTACGTGGGATTCGATTGAAATGGGCGCTGAGTAGATAGTAATATTGATCTTTATTTCTTGGCAGAATTATCGTGGAATAGTGTTAAAAAAAAGGCCACAAACTCACTTTAGTTCCAAGAACTCAGGCCTCAACCTGCCAAACATTACCGCCAACATTGAACCAAAGCTACTGAAAATAACTGCACTTCTTTTGCCCTCTTGTGAACGTTATTAAACATTTGTGAATTGTGATCTTATTTTGTTAATATTGCAATACATTTTTGTTTTGTTTTTGTTGTTGCTCGAGTTTGCAGTCTGCAGACAGAAATCAAATCGTTTGCCTTTAAATAAGGTTTTCTCTGAAAAAAGTTACATAAACAAGATTTTATCACAGCATTGGATAGAAATAATGATAACATAAGCAAAATAGTCAACACTCTCTCATCTTTGTAAGAATGGGGAACTGTACTTTTTCACAACTATGATGTCGTCTCGGGGCTTCCCACGATACTCGTAGAGTCGATCTAGATCTAGATTGTGCAATAACGACTCCCATTATTAAAAAAAAATGGTGGCCGTGTTTGCTGTAAGATTACTTTGTGGTAACAAATTTTCGGACTTAGCACATTAATTTTGTGTTTCTTTGAAAGTTTATCTATATTTGTGAGTATATTTTGTAGACATAAGTAAAACCTATCTGCAGGAGTCGCTAGTAAAGCTGGAACCCCTTGCTTTATTATAGTCTAGAATCTAGATCTAGATCTAGGCGTTCACGAGTCAACATTGAATTTGAAAGCTCCAGATGATCAAGAATGATGTAGATCTAGATCTAGATTTTATTTTAGAGACCAATCTAGAATTAAATAAAAATCTAGCTTCTGGAGTCTACATTATTCATAAGCAGTTAGATCTAGATCTAGATCTAGATATTTCGTCGTAAATTAGCAGATATCAGCCCAACTCTAGAGCAGAACTATTCCTTGTCTTTTAGTGTTTCTTTTGCCTGGAGTCTAGATTAATTCATTCTTGGTACAGAAATTGGTTGCGTTTACATATTCAGTAATGCACATAACAATTAAATGGAGTTAATCATGACGAATGAGAACGCCCTCGTTATGTCCTCATTTTCAGAATAAAAAAGAAGTGCCCCCAGTTTTGGAATTGTCTGTACATGCTGGTACTGTGGTGGGTAGAGGATGACTGTCTAGGTCAAGAATAAGTAGAGCAGGCAAAAGCAAGAACGAAGTGATATATAGCCTACAGAGCTGGGACAAACATCAAGAAAAAGTGCATCCCAACAATGTTTAGGGTCTATAGCTTAAAGGTGTTTATTAGCGACGAATAGGGCCTAAAACCTACATATTGTGTTTTGTATACAAATTCATTTTAAAAGAAACATGCATTTTTAAAGCTTGAAGAAATTCTGGCTGATATCTGCAAATTTACCGATTTCTAGATCTAGTTTCACAAGTAAGTCTAGAGAATCTTTTCTTATGACGTTATAGACTGTGAATGTGACAGAATGTTTGATCTAAGGGACAACTTCAAATAGATAGCCAAGTCCAAATAATTCGAATCCAAATCGTTTGAATTCTTGGATATTTCGAAGTTGGTTAATTTTACTGAATATTTCTCTCTTTAGCCTAAGCTTTGTTTAAAAAGTATTGGTTTGTTTGAAGTTTGAAATTTAAGGACAGGCTTAATTTGAAATGATCTTGGCAGGTTTTTTTTTTATTCTGAAAGCACTTTTCCTAGCTTTTAAAACAGAGAAAGTTGTGCTACGTTCCGTGTGGTTCTGGTTAATGTATGTGTGTGTGTGTGTTCCTCCTACCTACTTTACAGGCAAGAGTCTGCAATATAAGGCTAAGAGAAGAAAAGGGGAAAGATGTTAAATCTTCATAGACTGGAAGAGGAGGGGAGTGTTGATGCCCCGCATATTGATTGAACTCTGCATATGGTCACCGTTTGCGATTTAGCCTGTCATCGCTTGGTCTAGATTTATCTCGACCTGGCTTTGTTTCACTATCAGTCATCTCACTTGTGGACTTTATATACTTTATTAATATTTTCATTCTACAAGGGGCCTCTTTTTATGGCTTCTCTAATCAAGGAAGTAAATTGGAAATTAAATGGACCATCGTAGTCACCCCTCTATCCCCGCACACGCCAGCACGACATTCCTGATCTGACATCCGCATTTTTTACTCTCTTTCTCTATATATCCTGATAATTTGAAGTCCTTTTTTATCCCAATGACTTCAAAATAACTGACCTTGACTGTATAGCCATAGAAATGTGTATTGTGAAAGCCTTTAAATTTTGATTATAAAATATTAGTTTAAAACTGGAAAAGATAACTTCAAATCATTTTGTAATGTGTCACTGTTGACGACCAATTGAAAAAACTTGCATCTCATTTTTTTCCAGACCCTTATATTTATTGTATAATGAACAACAAAAATTAATGAAAAGCTGTATTATAAACATATTAGGTCTTAGGAATAATGCAGAACATAAAAAATGGAATTAATGATGTAATCTGTGGTCTGCATCAATTGCACTTTAGAAGGCAGAAAACACTCAAAGTCTAAAAATGGCATTTCCTTCCTAGTGAATGGTGGCCAAATAACAACAAATATTTCCTTCAGCCTCTTGGTGACCACAATCAACATCGGTAAATCAACTAAATGCCGTAATCAGGCTTTATTCAGCACCAGTTTCTGTTAAATCACGGAAAAGAATAATAAATCTTAATATATCAATTATCATACTTGACTTCGGCCTGTTCATTTGGTTTTCGGTAAACTCCGTTAGTTAATAGAGCTTCGTGCCGTCTGTTAAGAGAGTCGATTTGCTTCATCATTCTTTACAGATTACACCCTTCTGGTCTCCTCCTTACCTCTTTTTTTTTTATTAAGACTGTAAGAATCGTATCATTGTGCAAGAGTTTGCTGCCACAGAATTACCCAGGAAAAAAAGTTTAAGTTTTAGAAAATAATTCAATCTCAGGATATTTGTTAATATTAAAATTCCTGTTCACAAAGCATCGATTTGTGGTCTTTGTGGGTCAAGAGACAAATAAAGTACATGAAAGAAACATTAGATTCTTCTTTTTTTAAAGGTTGTAGATGCAGTGGAACAGATTTTATGTTTATAATGAGAAAATTGATAAAATTTTGGGGTTTTCTCTCTTCTCTTTGCATTTCCATATATACCGATAGTCTGCTGCCCAAAATTTTCTTTTTCCTCAAATTCTCAGCTAAAATTTCATACCAAAAATGTTGGGATTCAATAAATTTGAAAACTGGTCAAAATCGTTTCTGAAAAGGAAACCTTATCAGATCCTGGTTGTTCGCTGCTGTAAAGATGTCAGGATTAAATCACGAAATCAGGAAATTTCATATGAAATCTGAAAATAAAGAAATGGTAGATTTTTTTTGTGTGTGAGGCTTTTCTAAAAGGTTAGTAAACAATGGCAGCTAGAAGAGCACATTGCCATTGTTATTGTCAGCAATCTGAGTGAAAATGTTCGAAAGGTTAACTTCATGTAATGTCCAAATTGCGATCAAAGAAATGCATGCGTTTATATTTATGACAATGCTCTGATATCAGAATGAATATTTCCAAAATGGACCAATGTGTGTACTCTAAAACCATTTTATTGTTTAAAATAATGAAATGTGAATTCCCAGAGAAACTTTCGTATGACTTTTGAAAGAATTATCCCTTTGAAAAATGAACATTATTTCATATAATTATATATTCTTACAACTTAGGAGACATTACTTTTTGTGAGGAATTTATATATTTCGCAAAGTCTGTAAGATTTACTATCTAAAAAACTATAGGCTCTCCTAATGTAGCAAAACTAATGCAGCCAAAAAGTATCGAAATAATTTATAAATTTAGGCTTATCACTGTTGATCATAATTACTCTAGCTATAGCATTAGACTTTATTTTAAAGTGTAGTCTTAATTTATAATCAAAGTATAAAACTAAGCCATTATTTGCTTAAAGTGGCCGAGCATATTCATCATGTGTTTCTCTGACAGATCATTACCGGTATTTACTACATTCCTCTCGAGAGGATGATGATACTAGAACCAATTAACGAAGAGCGGCAATTATGGTCAGGATATAGAGACAAACAGTAAACTTAGGAGGCGGAATATAAAGAATCTAAACTGGCTAGATGGGTAAAAAGTTTGAGATGGGAAACTTAAATCAAGCTATCCAAAGAACTAGGAGCTCTTTGCTATTGTTGTTAGTTGCATTATTCAACATGTTCATGAACCTCTGACGAGGTTTAATCTTAAAATATAAATGCTCCAAAAGCTTCATTTGGCATCATCCCTTGAATGAAATACGGCTGTTTTAGAAATTACTGGTTATCCATCTGCTCTGCATTTCTTTCAATTTAAGTAATAAAACGTCCATTATTATTCCCGATGTTGAAAAAATATATATACATGGTGCCCTCACATTATATGCTTTTCATTAACATGGATGCAGCCAGTGGGATAGAAATAATGCATCTAAAACATCCCAGCTCAAAATCAGGAATTCCTGTTGGACCCAGCCATTGACCTCATGAGTGACTTTGGACTAAAGCGCCACCTAGTCTTAACAATCATAAGGGGGGCTCTTCATTATTCCCTTTCTTTTTTTTTTTAACAATGACGCGGTTCCAACAAAATTTTCTGCAAGACCAAAGCAAACTGGTTAAATACAGGGTTCACTTTATTGATTCAACGAAAATGATCATTATTGGATTATTATAACCCTGTTGATCTAGTCAAGAGATACTTCTCAATTGCCACATATCAGAACACTCACATCACAGTGGTGAAATGAACTTTCTCTCACTGAGTTTGAATCTTTTTCAAATTAATCTTTAATGGCAAGCCTTCTTTGTCACTCTCTTACTAAGTGCAAGATATAATGTCTTCTATTCCTTGTTCACAGTTAGAAAGTTTTTCAACTAAAATGAGCCTTTTGTTGGCCTCTGACCTTTTGTGTTTGGAATCATTTCTCAGCACATAACTCCCTGAAACCCTTCTCTTTTTTTCTCCTCAGTTTTGTAGTCAGAAGTATGTCTGCCTCAGAGAAAAAACCACAAACCATTAAATCAACCTTTAAGGCTGCATCAAACTTTAACCGAAGTGCTGTAGTTGTGCAAGATGGAGATTTGTTTTGCAAGTACTCTCACCACGCTTGTACACAAAACTGCCTCGATGGTTATGACTTCTGCATCCGGCACATTTTAGAAGACAAGACTGCGCCTTACAAGCAGTGCGCATACATGACCAAGGCTGGTCGCAAATGCCCAGCAGCTGCACCAAAACTGGAAAAGAAAGATGTGTATGTGGTATGAGTTATGGAGACAATGTTGTCTCTAAGTTTCCTGTGACTTACAGTCCACATACTGACACAAATACATAAGATTTCAAAAATGAAATTTTCTTTCTACTTGTTCCTTCTTGCCAAACACAGAATTTGAAAATAAAGAAGGCTGAGCCAATCTTTTAAATTTGAATTCATTAAATTCTTGTACATTGCTTTTAAAACTAGAAAGTCCTGGGTTTGTTTTTCAAATACTGAACAGTTGCTTGATTTCCTGCATGATAAATTATTTTCAGTTCTCGTAGTGCAAGAAAAAAGGACAGACAAAACTCTTAAATGAAAATTATGTGAAGAAAATATAAACGGAAGGCTAAATTGGTTACATATTTATATAAGTTCTCGAATTTCTCAAGTGCTACAAAATCTAAGATTATACAGAATTGGAATCAACCATCTAATCATCTTAGTTATTTCACTGTAGTACTCTGCTCTTTGAATTTTAGTATTTATAATGTATAAGGTAAACAAAAGGAATGGCTAGATGAACATACCAAATATTTTTGAGCAATTATACATTAGCAGATTTTTATGTGCGTACAGAAAAGCAATTTGAATGTACCATAATCTTAAAGTGAATGTGTTTGTTTGTAATTGTTTATTTTTGTTTGTTTGTTTTTTTATACCTATTATTTGTTCATGGTAGACTCAGTTTTAGATGTCATGCTGTTCTGTAAAGTTCATTTTTCTTCATGTTTATGACATAATAATCCTTTTGTTCAATTAGCGAAAAAAAAAAAAACATTGCAAAAGTGTCTATAAACTTTGAGAAAGAAAAAAGGGTTCCCAGCTTTTTGTTTTAAGTGAAAAAAAAATAATTTGTGTCATTCAAAGATTAATATATCATCCATGTATGTAGGTTTATTTTAATCTAATTAAAATCAGGCATGTGGTTTTAAAATTTATTTAATCAATTTTCTAGCTTAATCTTCCTGATACTGATAATCAGCCCATCTTGTCTTCAGCTTTTGTTCTACCCACAATCGCAAGTCCTTGCTTGCTCGTCAGCGCCTGGCTAGAAAGCGACGTCCTGGAGAGACAGGTGAGTCTCTGCTGGAGGAACTTGTGACCTTGACCTCTGCAGGGACAGGAAATGTGGGACATGGTGTGCCTTCGCAGCATGAACACCGCCGCAACAAAATGTTCATAGACAGTGTGGCAAGTCGCGCTTTAGGTTGGTTTTTGCCTTTTTTAAAATTTTTTTATGGCTTGATTCTTGTTTTGGATGAGTAGTGAAGATGTTGTGAAGGACTAGCACTACCACCGACTGGTAACTTAGATTTTCTGCTCCATCGTAGTCAGAAGCATATAACTGAAACCGCAAGAAAGCCTAGTTGTCCACCATTGTTAACACCTTTCATTATTTATGTAGAAATATTCAGTAAGGTGAAAAAATGGAGTCCTTTGTGGTCAGTCCACTTGGAATAAAGTTTGAGATCTCCAAATTGACAGATCGATAGGTGCTCTGTGTTGATGGCAACAGCAATTCTATTAACAAATAAAGTTTACACCACATCACAGAGGTCATAAGCATTTTTTTTTTAATCTGACAGTGTCAAAAGTTAGGATAAAATGGGGATCATTTTTTTCAGCACAGCATATATGTGTGTGGGCCCATGAGAAAACCCTTTGGATGTGGCCTGGTATAGTTTTGTGCTAGACCTTTTGAAAGGCTATTTTCAAGTCCAAGTTCGATGATGGAAATTTAATTTCTTTAGAATCTCTCTTTATCTCTACATTGAATATACTGCTTAGTAATTAGTTTTATTTGTTTCTAAAAATCTAGCCTTTTGAAATAAATGATTTTGTGAGACCACTTCAGATCAGATTTATGGTGTAAATAGTTTCAACAAAAAAAGTATGTTCAACTTTAAAGTCAATTTCATCAAAACAATACTTTCTCAACTGGGTGATTTTAAAGCAACATAACTTTTGATCTGAACAAGATAGAACCTTCAAGTAAAAAGCAAAATGCTCATGATTGTTTGCAAAATCTTAAACAAATCATATAATTTTTTTTTATATTGACCCATATGAAGGGTTTTCACATGCGTTCACACATATATAAGGGATGGTAAACTTGCTGAGCTTGCTTTGAAATACAAGCTTATTAGGTTATGGAACTAAAAAAAAATTATATAATTTTCAACTTATCTCCCTGCAAAGGCTTTCAAGAAGACAATGATTAGGGCAGTATAACGTCAAAAAAACAACCCAATACAAGCATGCCTAATCAAGAAAGTGTTTTGAAGTTGTATCACTCACTTAACAAATGAACAAGGGATTCCCCATGGAATTTTCATAATGTAAAAAAGTCAAAGGAACACTGTGATAAACATTTTAGCTTTGAATTTTCTATGCAATTTACCATGATTCAAAACTATATTATGCTTTGGGAAACAGCGTTTCCCATAAGTGTTTTGTTCCATTAGTCATAAATTCTGTATTTTTATCAGCACCACCATAAGTCTTATGTTTATTAAGGAATGATATTTTAACCTTATAAAGGAATACTGATTCGGCAGGCTGTGTATTGCTGTTGAGATTGAAACTTTTTCTTTTGTTCCTTTTAGAGTATGCAAGTTCAAGTGACTCAGAGTCTGAGCTGGGTCCACTAGTGGAACAGACATGGAGAGATGACGGAGACAGTGATGCCGAGAGTATTGACAGTGACCAAGAGGATCTACTCAAGTAAGTTCATTTTCCAAGTTTCCCAGTGGTCGAAAAGAAAAAACAAATTGTACAGTCAAGTCTCTTCTTTGTGAGAAAAAAAACCTGAGAGAACCCATTCTTTATTTTGCAAATGGTCCCCCTAGAAAAGCAGTTCAGATTTTTCATGAATGCTGGTTGCTGCTTGTTGCTCCCAGTTGCTAAGGTTGCTTCCATTTTCTCTATTACTTTATAGGTAAGGAGATACTGTATTATTTGTTACATTTCATAAGTTTTATTAAATGGTGGGAAATTCTGAACAGCTTACAGGAAACTTTTTTGGTAAACAAAATGACTTGTGCTTAGATAGTGCTATTTTTCACCATAAACCTATATCCACTTCTCACACATTATAATGTTCAGTTGGATTTTTAATAGATCTCCTTTACTTAAAAAGTGGCATGGCAGTTCTTATTGTCCTTATGTAAAACTTGCTTTCGTTGCCTCTTTGTAAAGCAAATGATGCAAATATTAAATCTATAAACAATTTTATTTGAGGCAATTTGATTCTTTGATCAGTTTTGAGGGTTAACAAAAGATGT
This sequence comes from Elysia crispata, assembly GCA_033675545.1. NCBI lineage: Eukaryota > Metazoa > Mollusca > Gastropoda > Plakobranchidae > Elysia > Elysia crispata. The sequence continues at coordinate 33,920 of JAWDGP010004246.1, read as the reverse complement.
GGTTTGAAAATTACGTCTATAAGATTGAATATTGGATACATTGACAGAAAAACTGAATTATAACATTCAATTAATTGATGGCCTCTGTTTGGAAAAATGAAGTGAAGTATTGTTAGATTACATTAAATTCATGATTATTTTTTTACATATGAAGCTAAGTTGTTTAACAAAACCTTGTCTGATTTTTTTCCAAACTAAGTTTTCATCTCCACAGGACAGCACCTTTTTCATCTAGATCTTGTCAGTTATCAAGATTGATTGAGAAATTCTAAATAGAACTAGTCAAGAGTAAATGAAATGACACGAGACTCTGTAATTTTAGGTCTTTAAAAAGTAAAAACCAGATCTAGATTTAGATCTGATAATAAGATTTCTTGTTTGGATCCTTTATGCGGATGCAAACTTTTCAATCTGCACAAGACCTATGATTTTGATCATTTTACGTAATGTAGATCTAGATCTAGATCACATCAAAATCAAGCTTAACCAGTCTCACCATCATAGTTTAGTTTTGTTAATTAAATTGGCCTGTTTCTCAATGAAGTGATTGAACAATAGAGTGGATTACGCTCTGTAATTATTTTTAAAATAAAATATTATGACTTCCTAGCAAATTGTCAATTTACTCCCCATGAAATATCTGGTTAAGGTTTCAACAGCTGCATCTAGCAAAATTCATAAGTTTTAATTTTCCAAGTATGAGAAAGGCCTATACATCATGTAGAAAAATCTAAAATCAGAAATATAGCATCAAATCTGTAATTTTTGTTCTTTTTTTGTTTTATCCTTTACTACTTTTTGTATTAAAATAAACCTTTTGAAGTCGTATTGTTCACTTCCTAAACGAGATAGGTTTGTAGCTCTGCTCTTTTTGAAATCATCAAGTTGAAATCATAATGCCAATGCCACTCAATTTATTGGGTCTCTTAAAAGTATTGTAAGGCATAGAGTACTTGATTTAAACTGAAAGAGTTATGGAAAAAAGATATCTTAAAGATTCTTTAGAATTTTTTACTAAGGAAGAATTACAAGCTAAGAAACCATGTGTTATCAGAAGTCAGAGCTACACTGATGAATGAACATTCACCAAAGACCTGCATTATGTGTACTTTGTAATGTATGCTGCAGAAGGCAAAATAAAGCGAATCATTCAGATTTTTTTGGCAGATTCAAATGTTTTGATAGAATCATTCAAATTTTGTTTCCCTGGAGAGTGGGAGGTCTGTGTTGATCCAATTTTTAGAATTCGCAGATCTCTTTCTCCAAATTATACATATTGTTTAATTTGAGAAGTAATACTGGTTGCACACATTGCTTATTTTTTTGTCCAATAGATGCATGCTTTAGCTAAGGCAGGTTTCTTTTTTCTTCACTAAAGCCAAAAACTGCCAATCATGTTTTTGTTAAGGGTTTAAGAAATGTTTATTGATCACTCTGTTTAAAGAAGTCCTAACTAAGGGAAAAGAAAATCTGTCACAGATGAATTTTTTTTTATTATTTTATTTTCTCTTTGTGCTGCATCCAGGTATGCAGGTGTCTACACAACAGAAGAAGTTGCTCAGATCATGCGTGACAAGCTGATCCGTCTGCAGGCGCTCTACATTGATCAGTTCAAGAGACTCAAGCACATGCTGCTGGTCAAGCGCAGACAGTACCTCAAAGCTAGAGGACCTGAGAGAGAAGCTTTTGGTCAGTCATGAAGGAAGAAATCAAACACAACAGATATTAGTTTTCTTGAGATATGTTTTTCATTGAGTGCATTAAACATTCTGCCCTATCATTTTTTAAGTGTTTGCAATAAGTACACCATATACATTGCTGTTAACTCCTAGCGTAGTATCTTCTTTAAATGCATCATGCCATAAAGGAGGCTCATATCATTTTAATTCTTTTTTTTTGTAATTAATTTGTTGGCAAGCATGTCTAATTTTCAGAAAATTTTTTTAAAATGATTTTCAGGAAGTGTCAAACTGTGTAAAAAAGATCCCCTGCAGAAAGATAGATACAAGAAGTTAAGGGCTATGCAACAGTATCACAAGAAAGCTGGCAAGGTAAACTTTTCTTTTATTTTGACATCTTCATTCAACTCTAAAGGATTTAAGTTGATGTTTCACTTAACTTGACTTGTAATAATCTATGAGCCCAGCCCTATCAAATAACTATATATTTACATTTCAAATTACCTTGTGTTCAACAAGGAAGAGAATGCATTAAAGCAGTGATCTTCTTTTAATGTTGCGTACAGAATTCAAATAAGGTTGGATTTAAGAGCACAGTACAACTATTTTGAGCACTTGTGGCTGAGTATTCATTTGCGTTAATGGATTTGATAATGGTGGCGGTTGAGCTGATTGTCACTGGTCAAACCAAGTGTTGTTTAGAATACTTTGTAAAGGGTACAGTCCTTTGAAATAACTAGATCTAGATCTAAAAGAAATATTTTGTCGGTTACTCTTATAAGTCAATGCTGAATATTGTTCTAAAACAGAGTATTAACTGAAGGAACAAAGATATGCTTGGCCTGGTTGGATAGATCAAGGGTCTAAACAATAGTTCATTGAACAAGAAATACCCTATTCATTCATAATTAAAGAAGTTAAGACATGAAAAGCAAGTCTATTATTGATGGTAACTGAATCAGGGGTTTTCATGATGAGGTCTTAAACTTTCATTCATATACTCTACAAATTTTGACTTTTACAGAAACTAACAACAAATTAAGACTTTATCTAGGTTGTCAGGGATATATATGGTTAAAAAAAAATGCCTTTCTCAATGGCTTCATCTTTTTCCACATTAGTCTCATGATAAGAAAAACATTCATTAGGCTGTGATGGAAGGACTGCTTAATCCATCTTATACCCCAAATCTGCTCTGACAGTTTTATTTTTTGTGTTAGTATAAAAATCATGAAGCCCACATAGTTGAAAAGTCTTTGAACATTCCCTGTTTTCAAGAAATATTCAATTGATTTCCGTGTCCTCAGGAAGCTTTGCTACAACGTCAGTCTACAGAGCGGCGTATTCAGGCATCAGTAGAAACAGGTGGTGGTGGGCTTTTGAGCCCTGGTAGGGCTGTCTCTGGGATCCCTGCCAAGCCTTCCTTTCCAACCTGCTCGTTTCTCGATGAAGGGGTTGTCTGTGGAGCAAGAGCTGTGCCGCTGAGCAAGTTCTGTCAAAAACGTATCCTTTTCGTGTATTATTGGGATTATTGGTGCAAAGTACAAAAAATTCAACAAACTTTTTGTAAAGCTGATTGTATAAAGCCATATGACATGAAATGAAATTACTGTCTATTCATAAAATAACAATTGACTTTGATTCAGAAAAAAACCCCAGATTGTTTCTATCATTAGTCAAAATTTTTGACATTCATTTTTAAAGAAAAAAAATTGTAGTGTCTTCAAGTTCTTGCAAAAGGAAAGGTTTATTTTGGGGAATTGAACCATCACATCCAGAACATGTAGATCATTTTGCACATTTTCTCAATAAGAATCTGAATTGCTTTGTTTCTTTTGACTATTTGGGAAGTGAGGATAAGAGGAGCAAAAAGTGTTTGATCTTTCCCTACACATAATTTCCAATTTTTTGTTAGTAGCAATGATTGCTGTAAATTGGGATTACCGTCGATCAAGCTTGTTTTGAAGATATTTAGGATGAGAACTTTATGAATGCCAAGTCTGACAAAATCCATCCAACGTTGTAAATGAATCTCTGACTTTTTTTTTTCTCAAATTTTACCATACTGGTCTGCATTGTAGCTCATAATGTGAGTGATACTGATTAATATACAAAAAAAAATGCATATACAGATAAATAAAGAGGAATGACAAATATTCAAAGATTAATATTTACCCATGAGAAAACAATATAAAAAGGGGTACAACTACTTACACTGTTTTAAATGCAGCACAGTTTAGATTGCTTCTTAATAGGACTGACTTAAATGAAAACTAAAAATATGAATTTTGTATTCTAAATGTGAGAATTGACCCCGAGCAGCGCTCTAAAAACAATGTCTTGAAAACACTCTAGACTGCTTTTATATTGTTTTGCATAAAAGGAAAATCAAGGTGCATTGTTTTATAAAATTTACTTAATACTTGCCAATCTGAACTTCAGAGGACAGAATTTATCATTCATTAATGCATGCACCAACAGCCTCTACATTAGTGTTTTAAAATAAAGCCAAAACTTAAGACCTAGGTTTGTAAAGGCTGGTTCGGGAACTGTTGGAAAGGACTCTGAACATTTCATTTTTTATGATGATAAAAATTTTTGAAAGTCACAAAATTTCACCTGATTTTGTATATCGTTAAAACATTGACATCTGAGTATAGTCTATGGGGAACCTTTAAACGAGGCGCAAAATTGAAATGTATACCTTGAGGCTTTGCTGTATTATGATTCTTCTTGACACAAGTTCATCACAGATATCCTCCATGACCCATGTCAGCTGTTGTATCAACCATGTCCGTTTGCTGACAGCCAGTGTGGCCGACCTGTGCCCATCTTACTGAACACTCAGTTCTGCTCTCTGCACCAGCCTCTTCCTCAAGGGATCAAGGTGAGTACATTGATAATCTGGTAGTTGAAAATGACATAGTTGCCAACAATATGTATAATACATATTTAGTACATATTTGGGCTTCCAAGTACATCTGTCTGTACCCGTGCTAAAAAGTACGTATTTGGCAGTATCCTGCTAATCGGACGTAAAATATGTGCTTTGTTGACCGCTCATTCTTTCCAGCCACTTACAAGTAACTGCTCGTTTCATTTAACATGTGTTTAAATCAATATTGATAACTGTACTGAATAAACTACATCATCTTCTAGATTTGTGGCAACTAAATCTATTTATTGCTCTAAAAATCTGTATTTGCCTTTTCAAAAGTTGGCAGCTATGAAATGATACATTACGATGTAAAAAATTTTAGCTTTGAGGAATCAAACTCTGATTTATATAAGATTTCAACATACCAAAAATTATGGGTGAGTTAAAAACACCTATAGTGCTGTAGGATTGAGATATATAAATAAAACTGATAGAATTCTAATTTAAGTGAAATTAATCTTGTCAGATCAGTTGCTTCGATATGGATGTGGCCAGGACAGAAGGTTTATATGAAAATTAAGGCATGAATCCCTGAAAGATGGGGTTCTTTTTTAATGATGTATCGGTAAGATCGAAGACAGGTTTTATCGGGGGATATAACAGATTCTTGAAATTTCAGTGACTGAGTATTATGTCCAAGGAGTTATTAGAAAGTAATTATCAGGAAATAAAATTATTCAATCTATCTCAATATTGTGTGCCTGAAGTAAAAAAAATTGTCCTCATTATAATCATATGATATTTTTGTTCTACACAATATCAATTTTTACTAAATTTTACCTCTTGTTACTCCCTCACCCCACCCTCTTCTAATATTTTCCTCTTATTTCATTTAACATTCGCAGTATCATCATGCACATCTCATTTCTTTAACTTCTAGATTGAGGATGACAAAGATTGTCTGGATGAAGCAGCAAGAAGCTTGGGAACATCACAGGAAAAAATTAGCCCTGCTGCTCATACCAAGCCCGGCTTAACGAAAGATAACCAGAGGATTGAGGTGAAGCAAGAAATTAAGTCCGAACTGCACAATCTCTCTGAGATCAGACAAGTAGATGATCATCTTTCATACCAAAGTCCTGGGCAACAACAGTCTGACCAAAGCCATCTCAGTTCAGCCGTCCCTTCATCTTCTACACATGCCTCTAACAGCACTTGCAGAAACAAATCAGACCTAACGGATGGAGGAGGTAGAGACGGAGAGATGGAGGAGGGAGAGGATGCAAGTGATCCTCACATACCTGGGGATGAAAATGTTAATAGTGAGAAAGGCAATGATGAGGAAGAGAGAGAGGACATGGTTATCTTCACTCTAGGGGGAGAGGATGACGAAGAAGGCACACAAGGGAGATAACTGGATACATTGCACAACAGAGCTCAGATAACTCAAACTTGTGAAATTAACCTATAACTGCGTTGAATTTTTCCTTCTTGATTCAAAGGCGGGGAGAGGTGAAGGAGACGAAATTTGTGGGTGGACTTTAGTTAGAACCATTGATTGAATCAGTGATTGTGAAAAGTGAAGTAAAGTCTAGAGTATTAGTGTGGAAAATTATGGAATACTGTAATGTTTTAATACGTAGATCAATATAAATACATCTCTGAGAATTATAGTAAGAATTTAGACTATATTATATGGCCTGTGAAAAGCATAAAGAGAAAAAAAAAACAACAAGAACTAAAGGAGGTTTTTATATGTAGTCTAAACTGTGGATTATTTTGACTGATTCAGGGAGTGAAAAAAATAATGTTGGGACTGGCTTTTATTTGAGATTTAGTCAACCACCATAATGTGCCGACAAAGTTGGCATTGTTGTCTGGCATCGATCGATTCTACCTTTTTAGACACGATGATTTATCATTCAGCCCAATAAGGGCTATTGTGATACCAGTGAAAAAAAGTGCACAATATTTTGAACCTAAAAAATAGCAAGAAAATTATAGAGTTTTGATTTATTTATACGAAATTATTCACTTTAGTTTTCTAAAGATAGATCTTTTATATTTAAATAAAAGCATGAGATACCTTCTAGAGGGAAAGTTCCATCCTGGCAGCAACTTTGTTTTTCATTTTTAAGTCAAATGTCTTGAAAGAGGTGGAGGTTTGGTTCCTGGCAATTTAGTACTAACACCATCAGTACCCATCGCAGTCAGGCATTTGAAATGGTCCAATCCTGACTAATTGGTTACTTGAGTTAGTGACTTTGCTGACCCTTTTACTGGACATTTGAACTGATCGAGCGATAATGCGAAATAAAAGGTTTGTGAGAGGAAAGCGAATGTCAAAGGAAATTTTTCCATTTCTTGAAACCAATGACCAGGAGCAGGATGGCAACTCATTTAACAGGTATATGATGTTCATTCGTTCCTAGGATTTTGAATATTAACTTGACGCGTCCATTCGGTCGCTCACAGCGGCTCTATGTTCTGTGACTCTTGCCATAGAGCGACTCTAGGAAATAGGAAAAGAAAGACGATCCTGACTAAACCAAAAGAAAAACACGAATGCATTCAGTTAAATGTTATCTCAACAGTTGTAGCAATCCAGAACACCTGAAAAAACATACGTAAATTTTGTTATTGATAGAAGATTCTTCATTCCTTTGTTTTTTTTTAAGAATTTACTTTATTGGATTTCTAAGTTAAATAGTTAAGATCTAGTAGAGCTACAATTACTTTGTTTCATTTACGCCCTTGTTTTTCCAAATTGTCAACATTACATCTTCCTTGTTGGTTATCACTGCCTGCAGTGGCATTGCTCTTTTCCTGTTAACCTGCAAATTAGAATTCCTTTTCTGTAAGCATTTATGAGGTGAAGACTTGTTAAATGCATTGACATTTTTAAACAATGTTACACTTTTTGGTTGTGTTTTTTTTAAAGCTGAAGTATCAAGGAACAAGTGCTTGTATTTTAAAGAGAACATCACTTATCTTTTAACATTTCAAGGGAGGTTATGGAATGAATCATAGTTGTTTTAATCAAATAAAACGAGCATTTTCCAGACCTAAGCAAAAGTGTAACAGATAATCTTGAAATGAAACTGCCAGAATCATTTTTGTTTTCAATGTAGATCAGAAAATAAGGCTCTTGAATATGCAAAGAATATGTTTTTTATTTTATTCTTTTTTTTTTTTCAGACTCTTAATTGAAGAAAGCCATGATTGTAACCTAATTATATTTTCAGTAGTTAAAAAACAAATGAAAGAAGAACTGCAGACTCGAAGTTATAATACCAACAAGATCTGATTTTGAAATTTCTGGCTCTAAAATCATACATCTAATTTAAATAAGAATTGTGCATCTTTAATTTTATTGTGTTAAAAGTCAGTGTATCAGCAATACAGACTTTATCATATTTATAATACAAGAAAAGATTGTGAGAATGGTTTCAGGAGCACATGATTTTGCCCTTTAATATGGATAGGTTAAAGATGCCATGTTTGTTTTTTTTACTTCCTCCCTTTTAAATTTTGATAATAAAAATTGGAAAAATTTTGAACTTGTTGAACCTTGAGGTCTTGTTTCGAGCTGGAATGTGTTCATATGTACATGGATAATAAATAAATAAAGAATTTGTCTATTCAGTTTGAAGGAATTGGATTGGTAATCACAAACTTTGTATCTAACTAAAACTAAAAACAGAGAGACGCAAAGCGGGGGAAAAAGTCATTAACACCAACAGATGATGCTATCAGGAAACAAATCGCACTCTCATACATACTGATGACAGTATTTCAAACACCTGGTTGAAGAAATATTTTGTTATGAATAATCATCTAACTTTCTTAGCATCCTTGATATCAATTTATCATGTTCCTTATATGCAATACTCAGGTCAATTCTTAACTGACAAAATTAGTCCAATAAATGTGCAGACTAGATTTGCTGGGGGGTTTTTTTGTTGCCAAAATTGGATGTCGAGGGCTGGCCTTCAAAAAAGCAGTTTTCTTTATCTCAGTCTCACTTCTTCTACTCTCAGATAGAAAATAAAAGGTTTTATAAACATGTAACACTTTATATTCATAGTAGTCAGCAAGCTTTGAAAAGATTATGTAACAGATCTTAGACAACCACTTTTATAAGGATCTGCTTTTTCGTAAATATGCATGACCCAACTGTAATGACAAAATTTTACTTCCCACAGCCGATAATTATTTTACACTAAAGTGAAATGAAGAAATGTGGGTTGAAAATCCTCAGCTTGCACTTGAAGTGAGAACCATTTGAGTTGGCCCTTGTATAAAAGCTGGGAAGTTTGAATGTGAGCAAAACGAATTTATATGAGTGATTAGACAGTATTTAAGGATGAATATTTGGGTAAGAACCTTTTTTTCTAAGATGCGAAATACTTTTTTCTCTAGAAAAAGTTTTTGAGTAGTTTGAGAAAATTTAGTGACCTTTTATACTGGAATGGATTTAGTGAAAGTATGTATATAAAACACACACATTCAGAAATTCACATCTTTACGTACTTGCACAGTACATTGAGAACTGATTTGTTTCCTCTCTCTCTCTCTCTCTCTCTCTCTCTCTCTCTCTCTCTCTCTCTCTTTCTCCTTCCCTCTCTCCCTTCTTCCCCCCCTCTCTCTCCAGCACATGTAGACTTTGCCAAAAATTTAGAAAACACAATCATTTGATAGCAGAGTTAAGAAATTATGAAAGTTTTGCATTTAGAATTAAAAAAAAAACAACTAAAATATCTTAAAACAACTTTACGCTATTCTCATATAAGTACATGATTTTAGAGACAGGAGCACATGCCTTGGCGGATATTGCATCGTTACAAGAATCATGCAGACAAAAATTGCAACCTCATATAGATCTAAGTCTTCAGTCAATATTAATTAACACTGAATGTCATAATGAGAAGACCTGGGAAATTCTTGTCAATTTTATTTTAAAAAATGATCACATTAAAGTCTTTAAGAAAGAAGTAAAAAAGGTGGTGTCTTTGCATTGGACTTGCAATTCCTCACTACTAGCCATTTAATTTGTCAAGAGTACCTCTACATTAAGCGAGCTTCTAACTATATCTTATCATAAGATATCTATAGGTGTAGCAATATAAACAACTATGACACGATATTGGGCAATGACGCCATGAGGACATTTCCCCCAACGAACCGATTGCTTCAGAAATGACGTTGGGTCCACATGTACTCAACAGCGTTTCCTAAATGTAACTTTACAGCTTTTTATGGCGTCACCATTGTGTCATATCAAAACAGGTGAAATTACATAACACGCCGGAATGAAGAGGTCGACATAATGGCTGGGCTAGGAGTAGGAAAGGGTCAGGGTGCGGCCGGTGATCAAGGGGATGGACTCCCAGAGATTAGTACAGTGGAGTAGTAGATTGTACTGCTATCTTCAACGGGTCGTTACATCTTTTGTTCCCTCTTAATAATGGCTATCGTTTTATGCTATTAAGAACGTCGCCCATTTATCGGTGCGTACACCTATATCTCTCTGTCTCACACCCACACATACACTCTCTTTCTCTCTCTCCTCTCTCTCTCTCTCTCTCACACTCACTCACACACTCTATCCATGTCTCTTTCTACCTATCTTTTTACTTGTCTATTTATCTAACTATTTACCTATCTGTTTATCTATCTATATATCTCTCTATCTATCTGTCTATCTATGTATGTCTCCATATCTTTCCCGCACCACCGACATCTCTGAGCCAGAGCAAGGAGGAAAACACTTGACAAACATAATTTACGCATCAAAACATGTGCTATTTTCCAGAGCTTATGATTATATCCACTCTTCGTTATCGAGTGGGGACCACAGCATTTTGAAACGATTTGAAAACGTCATGACATTCTATTTATCATACACCTGTGTATCTCACAAACAACCCTTGTAATGGAATGATAATTTATAATGTCAAGGGAGATTGTAGTACTGGTTATAGTTATATATTGACATGATAAGTTAAGACTGAAATAATCTTTTTCATGATAACGTTACGGAATGTGGTAAATAAACCGGAATTTAAATATTATGTTACCAAAAACGAACACAGATAAATCATAATTATAAGTTAAACCAAACTCCCTTTTTAAGAGGCATTATTGGGTAATTTTTGACAAAAATATCTCTTTCCTATTAAAAGCAAAATTTAACATATATTCAGTAGAGGCCATGATGCACTTTATTTCTCAAAAGTTGAAGTACGAGCTGTAGGAAAATTATGAAGCGATTTTTTTCTTTGTGGGCTTGAATTATGTTCTACGTATATGAATGGCCATAAAAATAAATTTTGTTTTAATTGCCCAACAGCCATTTAGCATCTCTTGAAGTTTGAGGATGGTTCTATAGTTAACTCGAACGTATTCAAGAAATTCAAAAAAATGTTTGATTTCATTGGCCTAGAGTCAAGTGGATAAATAGATAGATTTTACAAAATTAGCCAATTATTCTTCCTTTCATTGCTCTAATTTGACTTATCGACTTCTGATAAAGTGGATGAAATAACCATATCTATATCTGCACGCTAATAACTGCTAAGATTTTATTTTATCAAGAAATATGGCGATATAAAAGACATGAAAAATATGAAAAAAATAATTAAGCCTATCATTTAGTTTCTTCTATTAGAAATGATTTAATCCAGCCCAGATAAATCAAAAGAAACTGTGTTTTGTGATAAGCTGATGAAAGGAGCTTGAGTAACAAAAAAAAAGTTATATAACTGAATAAAAAACAAAAGTCACAAAAAATTCAACTTTCAAAAGGTTTTTTTAGTTTGTATATGTTTTAAATCTAATTTTAACTAAAAAAAAATTATGCT
>JAWDGP010004246.1:0-17500 GCA_033675545.1 Elysia crispata | reverse complement strand
CCAGAGAACGAAAAGAAAAGTCGCAATTTAAAGGCGGTCGTGCCAGGGTAAGATTATAGTAGGCCCTGTCCTCCTACCTGCTGGCTCCGACATGCAGTCACGTGACACTGATGCCAATACCGCGTTACTGGTGGTTTCGTTTCTTAATCCCTAGCCATTTCCTGGCGCAAGGCTTCATATTTCCGGTTGATGACTGCGTTTATCCGACCAGTGGTTCAACACGAATGGACGGCAGGTGTTGCCTTGCTGGTAATATCTTTGTTTGATTGAGGGAATGTCAAGCCTGACTTGTTTATGGGATAAGGTAGTTTTTGTACTTTAAGCTGGTCCTACACAAACTACGAGCTGCAGGTTTCCTTTTATTTTTATATTTTTTCATTTTACTTTTTTTTCTTTTCCCTCAGTCCTTGCCCTTTCAATTCAAAATAATGTGTGACCTATCCGAATCTTTTGTGCGTCATCTTGACCAATCCTATGTCCTCCTTATTTCCGTTAACATATTGAGCTCCCGCCAGGACACGACCTTTTGAAACAATATGTCATAATGATTGCTCTGCTGAAAGTTATCGGCCACAATCCCTTCCCCACCCCACTTCCCATAAGCCAGCACACTATGCTTTATATCATGTACATTCCACTCACTTCGAAACGTCATAACCTCTACAACTACGCTCACCCTCTCCCACTCTAACGCTTTTAATGAGCTGCCCCACACGCTCATCCTCCCCTGCTGTCATTATCCTTGCTTTGACCTCAGCATAATCCGAAGTATAACTGGACAACATTTTTAGGATTGGTCTGCAAACGAGGGTATTATTATCAAAATAGTACAGGCCCAATCCCAGTATTGACACCTTTAAACTCGTCCCGGAGAAAATCGCTTATATTGTCAGGTCTATTGGTCATTTGTCCAGTGTCTTTTAGTGTGTCCAGGGAGGCTCTTGGCCGATACCGTATTTGGCTGTTGAGGAGTGTCCAAATTTCACATTATATCAAAAGTAATATTTTCTTGAGACAATAGGATATTGCTTGTGTAAAGGTTTGTTTACTTTATCTGTTTTCTGGGTCTTTCAAGTCTGTGATTATAATTTTGTTAATGTTCTTCTGGCAACAAATTACCAACAAAAGTATGGAGAAATGGAACTAAAAGGTTATAACTGGTTCATGAGTGTTATAATCTACGGAAGTTTGTCATGAACAAAACAAAAAGACAATTTTGATATTTTACTCTTTACAATAATACGCATTCAACAGTTTTTACCTTGGGGTGTGTTTGAAAAAGAGCCCATTGTGTTTGTCTCTTAACTTTTAAGATAAATAGGGTCTATGTTTTATATATCAAATCTTAGAGTAGCACTGCAAGAAAACCTTGATCAAGACGTTTCTTGCTTAGTGTAATGTATCCTAATTTTCCTCTAGAATTTTCCTCAAGCTATGTATAGGGATGAGTAGATGAGACCCAATTCAAACACCTGATGATTCAGTAAGGTATCGAACCCATCACCTCCTAGTGTCAGCACGACACTCTACTGACTGCAGTATCTTCTGTCTTCTCAATCAGCGGTAACAGAAATGGAGAGCTAATGACACAAAATCACCCATGAACCATGGAAAAACTCGGTAGATCCTAAAGTAGATAAGCTACCCAACTGCCACGGCTGTAATCTTGATTAACAGAAGACAAAATAAAATAAGACGAAAATATATAAAGAAATTTAGCACTGCCTTGCCGGGTTGTACGTTGCAAAACTTTCAAGAGTGAGACATGTGAAATAGGATAAATGTGAGAATATTGAAATATAGAGTCTTTGGCACTGCGTTAGAGTGAAGTTTGCGGCCCTGTAGCTCCTTATTTGTCCATGTTTAAGGCATTTGTAAACTCAGTAGGACTATCAATAAGAAATATCCGTCTCTAAATAGGCTACGGGAAGGTTAAGCTCCAAGCAGTAAACGTATGCCCTAAATTACTCTACATACTCTTTGATTAAAATCTTACGAAATGGCTAAAAAATTCATCATCATCATCATCATCATTATTATTATTATCATCATCATCATCATTCTTCTTGTTCTTGTTCTTGTCTTGTTGTTGTTGTTGTTGTTGTTCTTCTTCTTCTTCTTCTTCTTCTCCCTCTTCTTCTTCTTCTTCTTCTTCTTCTTCTTCTTCTTCTTCTTCTTCTTCTTCTTCTTCTTCTTCTTCTTCTTCTTCTTCTTCTTCTTCTTCTTCTTCTTCTTCTTCTTCTTCTTCTTCTTCTTCTTCTTCTTCTTCTTCTTCTTCTTCTTCTTCTTCTTCTTCTTCTTCTTCTTCTTCTTCTTATTATTATTATTATTATTATTATTATTATTATTATTATTATTATTATTATTATTATTATTATTATTATTATTAACATTATTATTATTATTATTATTATTATTATTATTATTATTATTATTATTATTATTATTATTATTATTATTATTATTATTATTATTATTATTATTATTATTATCATTATCATTATTATTATTATTATTATTATTATTATTATTATTATTATTATTATTATTATTATTATTATTATTATTATTATTATTATGATTATTATTATTATAAAATTGTGTCTTCAGTTGCTCTTATACATCTGTGGGAAGCGTTCATTTATCCCCAGTGACTCAATTAGCCAACATGTAAGCAATCACGCATAAAGTACACTGGAAATAAATTTCAGTTGTTTGATTTTTGTTTACAATATCAAACTGTTGTTTCTTTGTTTCTTTTGAGAAGAGAATTTCAATGAGCAAATAAATTTGCAAAATAAAATTTTTTATCTGGTCTTTTTTATTTCTTTTCAGCTGAAATCAAGAAGCGAAACATTTGTTTCATATTAAAATCATTTGAAGACAGCCTAGATCTTTGTAAACAGATTCCTGATACCAAGATGAAGCCTACATTTGTCTATCTCACCCTGGCTGTGGCATTGTTTTTCGTAAGTACTTTATGCTTTATTCCGTTGGGTTGTATTTCAATTAATGTCAGGAAAGCCCTTATAATAATATTTATGATTTTTTCGTGGAATGAAAGAGGGTAAGTAATATATAAAGAAAATTTAAGATAAATGATTAGATTGCAAGATAATTGAGAGAAAGATGGAAAGAAAAAAAAAAAGTGAAAAATATTGTGAGATAGATTGATAGTTGAATATATTGTTAGAAAATAAAAAAAAACATTGCAAGGCAATTAGGAAGATCGATATTTAATAGATGAAAATATTGCTAAAGAGTTAAAAAGATAGATAATTAAATAGGAAAAAAAAATTACGTGACACATAGAATAGCTAAACAGATACAAATATTGCAAAGAAGATGGATATTAAGAAATACGTTATAAGGTAAACTTCATAATTTGAGATGTGATGTGAGTATACTTCATAATTTGATGTGTGATGTAAGCATACTTCATAATTTGATGTTTGATGTAAGTATGCTTCATAATTTGATGTATGATGTGAATATACTTCATAATTTGATGTTCGATGTAAGTTCACAATTTGATGTGCGATGTGAGTTTATTTCATAATTAATTTTGATGTTTGATATGAGTAAACTTCTTAATTTTAAATGTAATGTGAGTATACTTCACAATTTAATGTGATGTTGTAGGCAATCAGAGATAACGGATCTCTCTGATATTAGAAATAAACATTTAAATCAGCGCCCTTAACACCCATCTCTCTCTCTCTCTCTCTCTCTCTCTCTCTCTCTCTCTCTCTCTGTCTTTCTCTCTCTCTCTCTCTCTTTCTCTCTTTCTCTCTCTCTTTCTTTCTCTCTCTCTCTTTCTCTCTCTCTCTCTCTCCCTCTCTCTCTCTTTCTCTCTCTCTCTCTCTCTCTCTCTCTCTCTCTCTCTCTCTCTCTCTCTCTCTCTCTCTTTCTCTCTCTCTCTGTCTTTCTCTCTCTCTCTCTCTCTCTCTCTCTCTCTCTCTCTCTCTCTCTCTCTCTCTCTCTCTCTCTCTCTCTCTCTCTCTCTCTCTCTCTCTCTCTCTCTCTCTCTCTCTCTCTCTCTCTCTCTTTCTCTCTCTCTCTTTCTCCCGCAAGGTATCGTCCGTGCAAGCCTGTCCATGCAGCTCTAACCAGTGCTGTTTTCTGCTGTTCAACTTGGGAGCCCTCAACTTCAAGTTCTGCACAAACAGAAATAGAGACACCCGTAAGATTATTTGAACCCCTCTTATGAGAACAGTTTTTTCAGAATCTTCTCAATATTCATTATTATCAAATGCGGTGCTATGAATTCCCTTAATACGGTGCACCGTGAGGCATATTTTTTTAGGAATACACACCCTGTTTATAAATTGGAATAGTTGACTAATTTTGTAAAACCACATCTATTTAGAGATACGTTTGAACATTCATTATCATGTAGGTTTGAATAACTGCGCGGCTAAGAAAAAATTGTGCATTTTTATGTAGTTAATGCGAAAATTTGCAACTTTGTACTAAGCGTTTAAAACAATCTAAAAACAGATCGGGAAAATACAGAATTAGTCAATATCCTTCGTTGTAAAAAATTTAAAAAAAAATCTGATTATAGATCCTTATCAACATTCATTTCTTCATAATTATGCAGCTATCACTATACACTGCAACTTCAGGCAATTTTTGTGTGAATTCATAACCTTTTGATAAATTGTTCAAAGGATCTTAAAATAAATTGGAAAAATACAATGAGCTGATTTCTTTTCTTGCATAGCAGTTTGCTCGCCGGACTTCAGATCTAGTTATGCTGAACTCGATTGTAAGTAGTATTAAGGTTACTAGTTTAAATTATTTATAGAAAATTTTGTGGAATTGATGCATCTGTTTGAACAGTCTCTTTAGTGCCTTCTCTCCTTTTATGCATATATTTCCCTTTATATAAATTTCTGCCTTCACCTCCCCCTCCTCCCCATCCCCCATCTCTCTCTCCTTCTCATTCTCTACTTGACTCCCACCAATCATATTCTCCCACTTAAAAAAAAATCCCGACTTCACCATCCATCTCTCGCCCATATTTCCTCAGCGAGGTGCCGTAAATCTAACTACTGCATCTCCAACTCGGACTGTCCCTCAGGTTCCACCTGTAGCGGGGCCACAGTGCTAGACTGGGGAAGCTGTACTAGTGAGTCAAACCCTTGTCTCTTCTTTTCTTGTTCCTGCTGCTGCTGTTTTTGCTGTTGTTGTTATTAATGTTTTCGTTGTTGTTGTTCTTGTTGCCCTTGCTGTTGTTGTCGTCGCTATTGTTGTTTTTGTTTGTGATGATGGTGATGGTAGTGGTTTTAATGTTCTTCTTCATCTTTTTCCTCTTGATCATGTTCTTGTTCTTGATCTTGTTCTTTTTGTTCTTGTTCTTGTTCTCCTTCTTTTATCTTTTGCCTCTCTCGCTCTCACTGCCTGTCTTTGTAGGTCTCTGACAGTCTCTGACAGTCTCTGACAGTCTCTGACAGTCTCTGATACAATCACGCTCTGTCACGCTATAATTATGTGCCTGTGCCTGTATCTCTTTCTCTCTGGGTGTCTCTCTCTGTTTCTTGTCTATGTCTTGGTGGAACTGTGTGTCTCTCTCTGTTTCTTGTCTATGTCTTGGTGTAACTGTGTGTCTCTCTCTGTTTCTTGTCTATGTCTTGGTGGAACTGTGTGTCTCTCTCTGTTTCTTGTCTATGTCTTGGTGTAACTGTGTGTCTCTCTCTGCCTGTATAGATATTCCTCTCTCTCTCTCTCTCTCTCTCTCTCTCTCTCTCTCTCTCTCTCGATGTATGTCTCTTTATATCCCAATCTCTCTTCTTCTTTTTGCTTTTTACAAGACAAGGATTTATACAAATAATTAAACAGAAATTTATATCTTTTTTTCTTTTTGCATATTTTTTCCTTCTGTTAATGCTTCTTTTTCCCACATGAAAGCGTAAGGAAGAAACTAAAATAAAAAAGAAAGTGAAAAAACTTAATCTATAGCCCCCCCCCAAAAAAAAAAAAAAAAAAAATAAAAAAAAAAAAAAAAAGAAAAAGAAAACAAAACAAAAAACAACAAAACAAAACAAAACCAAAAAAAAAAACAAAAAAAAACAACCAAGACCAAATAAATTTTTTTTTTCTTTGCAATCCCCACTGTATACATTGTGTATTACGGTTTTTTCTTTTAAATTTAATTTCCATTTGTGGCTTATTGTAGCTAAAAGTGTCAATCATTTTCCATGGGAAAAACTTCCAGCTGTATATTCAAGCATAGAGTATTGTAACATAAATAGCAATCAGTTATTTCCGAGTTTGCGTAACGACTTTTTTCCATTATAAATAACTATAATTATATATTTATTTATTATATTTACTATTTTGAATTAGATGTTTATGCATATCATGACTTTCACATTACAATTCTCCTATTTCTTTTTCAGATTGTTAAGAAACGTTAGATCGGTTTAGTCTCATCATCGCTAACACCAGCTGAAGAACATCTGTAATTCCCTCCCCTTCTTCAAAACGTTCTATAGGTCTAGGCATTTTTGGGGCCCTCTTTGCTTATAATTTGATATAAAGAATTCAATTTCTGGCCACTTTGGAAAGACATAAGAGTGAACTATAGAAAGGTCAAATTTTGGTGGTATGAAGGAAGGAAAAATATGCTAATTATAAAGCTTAGCTTAGCTGAGTATAGCGGGATATCCCTAATTGAAAGTATTCCATAAATATTACTTAAGGCTTCAGGAAACGAAGAGCAATAGGGATAAGTTTATGAACTATAAGTCTTTATATATCCTATCACGCAAATACAGCAGTGTTGTTATTTCCTGATATTGATGCCAAATCAAAAACAAAGAAAGAAAAAATAACATTATTTAAAAAATATTTGACATTTTCTACTGTTAAGGTTTCTTAAACTACAACAAACTAGAGAACTTGAAAGCTGGTTAGTAAATCTCAAAAGGTATCAGTAGGACTAAAAAGATCCTTTCACACGTGAAATTTACTGGTCTAGAGTAAGAAAAAAAAAAAAAACAGAAAAAAGCTTTGAAAGTCCGTTTTGAAAGACCAAATGAAAAAAAAATGAACATAACTCTATAAAGGTGAGCATTTTCAAACATAAGAAAAAAAAAAAAGACGGCGCTCATAGATTGAAAAATAAAATTTGAACACTTGAAGTTCTATCGTCCCGACAAACGGAATGTTGTAACTAAAAAATGTAAATAAATTGAGAATGGCTTTTGTTTTGTACCTTGCTTGTTCGGACTTTTTCTTTGTTTTTGTTCTAAACGTTACAATTTTCAAACCTTTCCGGTTGTATTTCAGTGTCAGAAGTTACAAAATTTTAAACACGAATCAAGCTACAGTTCATGTATTAAAACAAACAAACAAGTAGTTTTCCGAAAATCTATTTTAACAACAATAAGTGCATTTTTAAAACTGCAACAAAATTCGACCCGTGTTCCCAATTCTCCTGGTCAGATCACGAGAAAATGAAATGGAGATCATACTCTGGACTTTACAGATGGACGCTTGACCATTGTCTAAACTGTTGGATAGCTGGCTGAAGTGGCCAAACCGCACATGTTGTGGTCATTCCTGGCGATCTTGAAATAGCCCTGGTCACCCCACACGGTGCCCCAGCTGATGGGTGGAGGGATGGAGTTGGTGGAGTGGGAGGAAAGGAGAAATGGACGAAGATATGATTAATATATGAATGAAATGTGATGAAGTCGAGGTTAGATAAATGAACAGAGAGAGAGAGAGAGAGAGAGAGAGAGAGAGAGAGAGAGAGAGAGAGAGAGAGAGAGAGAGAGAGAGAGAGAGAGAGAGAGAGAGAGAGAGAGAGAGAGAGAGAGAGAGGCAGACAGACAGAGACAGGGACAGAAACAGACAGACAGACAGAGAGACAGACAGGCAGAGAAAATAGCGTGGGATGTAAAGAGAGAGAGAGAGAGAGAGAGAGAGAGAGAGAGAGAGAGAGAGAGAGAGAGAGAGAGAGAGACAGACAGACAGACAGAGAGAGAGACAGACAGAGACAGAGACAGAGAGAGAGAGAGAGAGAGAGAGAGAGAGAGAGAGAGAGAGAGAGAGAGAGAGAGAGAGAGAGAGAGAGAGAGAGAGAGAGAGAGAGAGAGAGAGAGAGAGAGAGAGAGAGAGAGAGAGAGAGAGAGAGAGAGAGAGAGAGAGAGAGAGAGACCGAATAGAGAGAGACACACACAGAGCGAGCGAGTGAGAGAGATACTGACAGACAGAGAGAAAAGGAGAGAAAGAGAGAGAGAGAAAGAGAGAAAAGAACAGAGCGATAGATAGATAGATAGATAGAGAGAGAGGGCGAGAGAGAGAGACAGATAGATAGACAGAGAGACACAGAGAGAGAGAGAGACAGACAGACAGACAGACAGAGAGAGAGAGAGAGAGAGAGAGAGAGAGAGAGAGAGAGAGAGAGAGAGAGCTAGAGGGTAAAGAAACAAACAAACCGCTCACTAAGAAACAAAAAGACAATAAAAGATTCACTGAATGAAGTCGGCAAAAGAGAGAAATGGATGAAGATATCATGATTATATTTATGGGTTTTGTACTAACTCACGACCTGAAGTAATTGTCGAGCCGACAAAGGATTAGATCGATAAATTGATACACATCCAATTAGACAAAATACGTTATTTGATGATGTGCATCAAAACAGATTGCCAGAATCGGATAGATGATGGCTGAGGAAAAAAAAGGGTGGGAGAGAGGAACAGAGAAAGGAAAAGGCATTCAGAGAGAGAAAAAGAGTTAAGAAATAAAAGTAAAGAGGGAGCGAGAAAGAGAGAAGTAAGATGCTACGAGTGAACGTGTATTCATAACGGCAGAAGACATAATGATAGCCAGTAAAGACTTAATTTTATTAAAAAAAACCAAAACATTTTGCTTATTTCATTTTAGCAAAGCTTGTCAATGGATTGCGCTTATTTAATTTAAAATAAAGGAAGTTTAAAATTTAGCATGCGTAAAGGAATGAAATGTTAGTTTAGGAATAGGTAAAAAGTCCAAATCATAGTAGATTTCATTATGTGCAAAAAAAAATCGAGCTTGAATCATTGTCAGAATTAGAGATTACTTGTATCATCATTGTCAGAATGGGCTACTTAATCTATCGTCATTGTCAGAATTGGAGACTAGATGTATCATAATTGTCGGAATGGGAGACTAGATATATCGACATTGTCTGAATGGGAGAATAGATGTATCATCAATATCAGCATGGGAGAATAGATGTGTCATCATTGTCGGACTGGGAGACTAAATGTTTCACCATTATCAGAATGGGAGACTAGATGCATCAGCATTGTCAGAATAGAAAACTAGATGTATCATCATCATCAGGATGGGAAAATAGATGACATATCATCATTATAAGAATGGGACAATAGATGTATCATCAATGTCAGGATGGAAGACTAGATGATCATCATTGTCAGAATGGGACAATAGATGACATATAATCATTATAAGAATGGGACAATAGATGTATCATCAATGTCAGGATGGAAGACTAGATGTATGATCATTATCAGAAAGAGATAATAGATCAATTATCATTGTCAGGTTGAAAGACTTGTTTGTTCCCCGGCTGTTACCTGTTCTTCACAAGCCAGTAGTCCTTGCCACCGTCAGATCCATAACCTACGGCCAGAACTCCGTGGTCGAGCTGGATGCTGCTGCACTTTCTCTCTGTGTAGATGCCTGTTCTGTAGTGCTGGAGACAGAGAGGAAGAGAGGAGGCACTAACGTCTGGGTTAAATATCATATAATCATAGAGAGTGTTGAGGCGTGGAGACACAACATCGAAGTTTTAGTGAGATAGAGAGAGAGACACACACACACGCACACATGCAGAGGCCAGAGAGTGATATGAAGGGACAGAATGAGAGATGGACAGTGAGAGAGGGAGAGATAGACAGGAGAGAATAGAGAGGCGAATTGAGTGAGTCAGAGAGGCAGACAAAGAGACTGTGTGTGAAGGAGTGTAAGAGAGAATGAGAGAGAGAGAGAGATAAAAAAAGAAAATGAGAGAGAGAGAGTGGGAGGCAAATAAAGAGAGAGCGAGAGTAAGATAGTGTGAGAGGGACAAAGACAGAGTGTATGAGAGAGTTAAAGAGAAAAGGTTAGAGAGAGAGAGAGAGAGAGAGAGAGAGAGAGAGAGAGAGAGAGAGAGAGAGAGAGAGAGAGAGAGAGAGAGCGAAGGAAAAAGATAATCAGAGAAAGGCAGTGAGAGATAGAGTGACAAAAAAAAACAGGCAGACAGAGGCCGACAGAGGGTCTAAAAAGAGACAGGCACACAACTTTATAACTACGGGACTAAAAAAAGAAACAACATATAGTTCCATACTATTTATAGACAGACACGCGTCCTTTTTGGATCCTTTATAATTACCAAGTTGTCCTCCAAGTGTGGTGTTTTTGCTTTTCTATTTGGATTTAGAGACCGGCAGAAACAGAGACAGATTAAGAGGCAGGGACAAAGATAGAGACTGAGAAGAAAACCTCGTCTCGACGACCCCTCCAGTGTTTCTTACCTGGAAGGACATGTGTCCGGCATCCATGGCCACGCTGATTGGTCCAATCTCGGCAACCGCCTGCATCAGGGCCTCCTCGCTGCCTCGTTTGATGTCCACAAAGCCAGTGTCTGTGGCTGCTACATCTGCGCTCTTAAACTTGCAGGTACGGCCGTTCTGAAGTTAGAGAAACAACAGCGTTCTAGAACTACTTCTCAGCACAATCTCTACATAGA
This sequence comes from Elysia crispata, assembly GCA_033675545.1. Taxonomy (NCBI): domain Eukaryota; kingdom Metazoa; phylum Mollusca; class Gastropoda; family Plakobranchidae; genus Elysia; species Elysia crispata. The sequence continues at coordinate 6,750 of JAWDGP010004246.1, read as the reverse complement.
ATATCTCTAGAAACTTAGCGGGCGTTACGCTTCTCAAAGAATTCCCTTTTTTCCATCACCGTAAGGCAAAAATTTCGAAACAACAGGTTCTAGGTTAGGGACAAACCATTTAACGTCTTGTATCTTTCTCCAGTTTTTGTCTCCTTAGTAAATTGTTTCGTTTTCGAATAAGATGCCTGTTGAAACTTACAGATAGTTAAATCTGTCAATTTTTTTCCCAACACTTGACGACCGTGATAGATAATAACTTTCTTGGCGCCTTTTTCGTTATGTACATCAGTATAAAGATATTATTACAGCAACACTTCCCAAGCTTTTGACGGAAAATAAAAATAAGATCTAATATTCTTCTAAACAAGGCAATAATGCACTAACTTTTACAAAAATTCTCAAATATCCCGATAAACGTTACAGTTATGTGAGTAAAAACTAAAAATGTTAGAATTATCTGTTTTCAGTTATTAAATACTTTGAAGTGAAAGCGATGCTCCGTTTTTATTAAAATAAATCTCTGGACAGATACCGCAAAGTTTTTAAAGTAATCACGATCAAAAGCCTTCTTTTGTGACAAGATTTTTTTTTGTCTGAGAAAACAACATTACGGCTCGCTAGAAAAATAGATTTGTTTTAACGACACTTGCATAAATTCTTTTTGAACCAATAGTGCAGGATTAAGACTAGAAAACTGAAAGATTCTAAGGTCTTCAAAAACGATTTGCCAAATCTGAGATGGATGGGTACGATAAATATACCCAGACGTATTTCCTCTGCAAATCTTAATGAGACAGAATATCAAATTCATTGTGAGAAATGTAGAAAGCAAACTTAGGACATTTTTTTCGGAGTATTACTATGTTAACGTTCGTGATGAATCAATAATGAGATCTACAGATATCACCCGTGGATTTCGTGGCCACCTACCCTGCCTGTGTAAGGATATGACTGCTCGGTGTCGATGCCGTTGTTTTCCTTGATGTACTTGAAGGCGTTGTCCATGAGACCTCCTTGGCATCCTTTGTTTCCTGCAGGGTGTTCAAACATAAAACTTTAAGACGCTGGTCGGGAAACGACGTGTTCAGAGAGTGCCTAATGGATATACTATAACTTAAAGGATCATAATAATGATTTTGATAAAGATAATGGTAGGGCTGATATCGTAAGGTTATGAATGTGATGATGGTGGTCATAGTGTTGCTGATTGTAATGATGATGGTGGTGTTGCTGATAATGATGATAATGTTGGAGACCGTACGTATGTCATGACGTTGATGATGGTGGTGTTGTAGAATGAATGACAATGATACTTAATAGATAATAGTGACGTGATAGGATATTTATGCAGATGATTTTATTTATTATGCTCATGAGAATGATGACGGTGGTGATGGCTATGATAAAAATGATGATAATCACGACAGCGCCATAGATTAGGAACCTTACCAAATTTCTTTGAACAGTCGACCAGCTGTTGCTCTGAAAGGGATGTGAGATTTCCTGTCTTCTTGAAGTTCTGCCCCTCCAGGGACCCTGTGGTGGAGAAAGCCCAGCAAGAGCCGCATTGCAGCTGCGCAAGACAAGAAAGTGAAATTTGTTCGTTAATTTCAGTACATTAATTGGATGCAGACAATATGAGGCAATTCTACTCGATAAAAAACTTTTGATAATAAAAACGGCGGTAATAAGTTACTTTATTCCGCATCATGCATAAGCAAACCAACAAAAAAAAAATTAGGACGAATCTACTCACCTGGTTCTTGACCTTGGTGACATAGCCCTTTGTCCTCCAGTCGACTTTTGAGGGAGGGTCAGCAGCTGTAGGCACGAACTGGACATTGGACAAACGCTCTCTCATGATGTAACCGTTCATCGTGGTCCTGAACTCGTCGTTGGTCTGGACACGATACACAATGTTACCGTTAGATACAGATATCAACTCTAATGAGGCTTCATCTTCAGCATAGTCTTAGGAAGTCTCAAAGAGCTCAAAGATCTAAAAGAACTCTTCTGTGGGATTGGGATGGTGTATGTGTTTTGAGGAGAGGGACAATGGTTCTGTTAGCAGTCTATAGATATCAGCTCTGACGAGGCTTCATCTTCATCATAGTCTTAGGAAGTCTCAAAGAGCTCAGAGATAAAAAAGAACTCTTCTGTGGGATTGCAATGGTGGTGTATGTGTTTTCAGGAGAGGGACAATGGTTCTGTTAGCAACCTATAGATATCAGCTCTGAAAAAGACCTGAAACAACTCCTTCGAGGAGCTGGGGAATTGGTTGTATGTTGTTTTTTATAAAGGAGGGGGGAGAGGGAGGGATAATGTTATATCTGGAGACGTTGAATTGGTCGAGTGATCAAGCAAATTAGACTATTTTCAAGGCATTAGAAATGTCTGATGCTGATAAATTGGCAGTTTTTATTCTGACCAATTTTCGTGTTTGGAGTTTTAGGAAATGTGTGTGTCTGGCGGAATAAGAGTTTTAGACATGATCAGGCCAGGAAGAACAAAAAGCATCAAGTTGATTATTGCTGATCATGTGAGCATGACTTAGCTTGCTGCTTGACATTTTAACTATCAGGATTAAGTGATTTCTATTTTCTGTATTAAATTTCTTATTAAGTACACATATGTCCAAAGAGCCTTAAACAATTTACACAATATTGTATGATTGATATTGTGATGGTTTAGTTTATCATCTTTAAATAGTTATAGTACTCGTTATTCCTTTTAAAGCTAGGATGATTAATTCTTTTTCTCGAAGAGCATTTTACGTTTCACAACTTATATACGTTTTAAGATCTACACTTTGTAGGCTAGGATTTCCTGTCTCAAAAGACGACTTTGAAAATTCCAACGGAATGAAACAGATTTAGAGATAATATTAAATTCAACGTTAGTTATCTACATAATTATGTCAGGCATTAATTTTTGGCAGAACTCCTCCTCCAGAACCTGACAACAGATTTTAAAAAATCGGTAATATGTTAATTTAACAGAAGGGGACGTTGCAGTCTAACAAACGTGCGAAATGAAAGGAAAAAAAAAATCAAGTTTTTTGCCGCTCCATTCTGTAAATATGATTGGGATAGCAATAATTGTAATAGCTGTCCAATACTGACCATGTCTGTGAACTGGTTCTCTCCCATAGTGAAGGTGTGCAGACCACGGGCCTCCTCGATGTTGTGTCTCTGGATGTAGTTCAAGTTATCCTCCCAGATAGCACGTCTGCAAGGAAAAAAAACCCAGCAATAATACATACTTTCATTTTCTTAAATTGATTTTTTTTTTCGTTTTAGATGTTTCGGCTTTTCAGCGATATTTACAAAATTCGTTATCTAAAAAAAAAAAAGGAGGGGGGGGGGGGGGGGGGAAGCAGTGATTAAATCTGTTCGAAAGGCTGAAAAGAAATAGTCACGTCTGCCGAACTTTTTTCCCTTGATTATAAGACTTATTCTATTCTCCAAGCTATAAACGAAGAGTGAATGGCTTCACATTAGAGTGATAAAATCTGCCTGAGAGCTAACACCTTCGCAATACATTAAGCAATATTGCCGAAACTCCCAAATTAGATTCAGACAGTTTTCGACTTATTGAAGTCGATTCTACGACAACAGAATCGCATATTCGAAATATTGATTCCTTAAATCTATATAGGGACCTTAAAAACCAAATTTGTTCCCAGGGTTTTCGTCCTATCTGAGATCGACATTATAATATACCTAATTCCATCTCAAACTTTGTGGTATAGCCTAACAAAAATATTTCATTTAGTGGCTACTTTTATGTTAGTTTTTTTGTTAATATGCTGGGATGGAGACCAAGGTTTTGTGGACATATTATAACAGTTGGTGTTGACGCATGTAATAAATGTTTTGAGCAAACGACAAAAAAAATCACTGTATTTTTTATAGATTGATAATGGGGAAACAGCTAACTCTGTATTTTCCAAATCTATGAGAATATCCTTCTAAACATTTATCATAAGCTTAAGCAAAAGTGCTAGATGTCTGCCTTATAAAATTTCAAGTTATTTATCCTTGGGTGATAATGAGAGTCTAAAGGAGATCTGTAAATAAGGTCTGTTGTTATATCTGAACTAGCTGCTCCTTCTGTTTCATGATTCAAAACAATATTCTACATCCAAATTTTCGTTTTGTTCATCTATTTCTTTCTTACTTTCTTGAACGTTGGCTTTCGAACTTAGAGCGGTTCATGTCTGAAACCGGTTATATTTTTATGATTTCGCTTAATGTAAGTTCAGTCTTGCTAGCTTCCAGTAATTTTCATTTTCTCTCCATTGGTGAGATGATAAATCATTTGTTATGGAATGTAACAGGAAGGTCACACTAAAAAAATCAATAATGGTTATTCACAGTTGCTTTGTATAAAATCTTTATTTCTATCTGCTTACTTTGAAAAAAAGATAGAGAACAGAAGCGTTACTTTTTTTCTCTTAGTTCATGATATGGGAAATCCCCTTATTGTGTTCTCTCCTCATTGAGATCCTTTGAAACATGTAAAAGAAATCTTTGAACTCCCATGAATGTGCCTAAAGGTGCACTGGCTTGAGAAAATTCATATATCCAGCTGCCCATTCATTTAAATTTACATGATTGAACGGATCTTGGAAATGGATTTAGATTCACAAAATTAGCTAAATATTTTCATCTCTAAATATAAATGTCTATTTTAAAAAGGCTGAGGTCTACTGTGATATTTGACTATATTTCTTCAATTTCTTTTGTCAGTGGCATGGCATTGATGAAGGTGGTAAGGATTTTAAACGCTGAAAAAGAATTTAATAATGCTCGTTCTTGATGTAACTATCAATGCTTGTTCTTTCTATACTTTTTTCACTGCAAATTTTTGCTAAAATTATGTCTCGCAGTTTTCTTCATGAATTTGCTTCAAAATTTGCTATAGACTTTTCCACATGAGGACAAATTGCCTATCTCAGCAGGTTATTACTTCAACTTCTAGATAACCCTTATAACCTTTGTGAAAATAAGGATGTATTCTTATACAACGACGATCAAAACTTACCACATATACAACAATGTACAGACTGTACGACATGTAAAGCAATGTAAAGCTACACCACTTAAGCAGCAATGAACAGACTGCACCACATATACAATAATATACAGACTGTACCACATATACAAAAATGTACAGACTGCACCAAATATACAACAATATACAGACTGCACCACACATAAAACAATATACAGACTGCACCACATATAAAACAATATACAGACTGTACCACACATACAACAATGTACAGCCTGTACCACATACACAACAATATACGGAGGACAGACAGACCTGCGGGCGTCCTCATCCTCAGTGAAGTATCTCTTGCCGTGCAAGGACTTGTAGGACATCCAGTAGTCGTCCAGGTCCAGGCGAGCCGAGACAGACACGGCCACCAGGGCCACGGCGATGGCGAACTTCAGCATCTGGAAAAGACGCCGAAATTTAGAATTACATAGGGTTTCATAGAAAAAAGTTAACATTCTGAAAACCGACCAACATTCTTTTTACATTTTTAAAGGATAAATAAAGTTTTTATGTTACTGTTGGTTACCTGCAAAGAAAATGTAGGGATGATAGATCTACTGAAATTTCCTGAAAAATTAAATGAAAATGGAAGTGATCTATTAACATTGGTTGATGCTTATTTCTCAGGAAAATTCAAAGCCTAAACCGCGATAGATTAAAGCACTTTTCTCATTGTCAACACTAAGTAAATATTTTAATTTTTCATTAAAGAAAATAAAACAAGCAGTATTACAACTACATATATTTGGATTAAATGTGGATTTAACTGATATAAAGACATATGAATCTCTAAGTTAAGATAGATCGATACTTACTTTGCTAGTGATATACTTTGTGAGGCTGAAAATCTTAGGACAATCACCATTGATGAGGCGTGGGATTAGTGTTTATATACTCCAAATCTCGCGTCAGATCAGATCATATGATCAGAGCCTGGTTAAGTGTTTGTACGTTGATCGAGCTGAGTTAAGATATCATGGGACTGAAGAGCAGATAACATAATCATCTTTCGAAATGTGTGGCTAACTAAATGGGCGTAGAAATAGATACAGAAAGAAGAAAAAAAATAGATAGATAAATAGATAGACAGATAGAGAGAGATAGAATGTAAGAGAAAAAGAGAAAGAGAGACAAACACAGATAGAAAGATGACATGAGAAAGATGTAGACATAGACCATGAGATGTGCAAGCACAGACACTTAAGGAGTTGGAGAAATAAAGGAAAAAAACAAGGAAATTAAGAGTAGGAATAAAGCGAAAAAAGCAAATCCATATATGAAAATCGCTATCCAAAAAAAAAAAGAGAGATAGAGACAGATTGACAGATGGAAAGAGAAAGAAAAACAGGTTAAAACACAAAAGGCAGAAAATAGAAAAAAAAAATGATGGGCAAGGGGAGAGAGAGAGAGAGAGAGAGAGAGAGAGAGAGAGAGAGAGAGAGAGAGAGAGAGAGAGAGAGAGAGAGAGAGAGAGAGAGAGAGAGAGAGAGAGAGAGAGAGAGAGAGAATGTAGATATGAAAATATGTATTCCCATATCCAACAAAACAAAGTAAGAAATCATATGATGATATTTTGTTAGATGAATAGAGGTATACGTTTTGCTTGAAGAGAACAAGATGGACATCAGGAGAACAATCGACAGAACAAAACTAAGATCTATACAGAGCTTAAGAGAGAGAAGGAAAGTGCGA
>JAWDGP010004245.1:0-17225 GCA_033675545.1 Elysia crispata | reverse complement strand
TTATCTCCTCCCTTGGTACAAGGAAGAAGTCCCTCAATGAGGGCTGTTCTGTCCTTGTCAGTTCCTTGCTGCACCAGGTGTGCAGGTCCTCTGCATTTCTGACAGTTAGCCTGCCTGAGGAGACAGCTCGATCCACTGCCCTGTTGATCACACCCGTCTCCCCGTCTGCCTCCCCTTTTCCATGCTCCGAGCCAAAAAACACCCGCTGAATTCTCTTTCCTTTGAGGAAGAAAAACAACCAAAGAAATGGATACATGAAAGAAGTGCTTCTAACAATGCTTGTATTTCTTTCATGAGGCATCAAGCAAGAAAATAAAAATAATGTAGACCTAACATCTGCTGTACACAACATATTACCTGTATAAAGGCTGAGGTCTGCGAATGTTCCCAACCCTTTATACTGCCCTGCGCAGCCATCACTAAATATGTATACTCTCTGCACCAAGGGAGCAGCTTTTGCCAGTGCTTCAATTGATGCAAGAGTAAAGTGGTGCACTGCATGGTAGTCATGGCAAATATCATCCGACAGAAATACCATGCTGTGCCTCATCTGCACTTCTCCCACCTTGTAGAAGCACACACTTGGGTGCATTGTGATCTGTGCCTTTCCAAAATGAGCACTCTTGACCTAGAATGACAAAATGAAAATTTTGACACATAATTATGAACATTTTCTTGTTGGGTATTCTCATAATCGAACTATTTTTAATCATAGACACTATTTTAGTCTATCTTATGTGCATATTGAATTGTTTAGCATTAGCGATAGAATAATATGGAAAGCTATGTATTGTTTTATTGATCTCACTTCCACTGCATAAGAGGCTTTGCGGTTTTCTGCAAAGTCCATCACCATGACAGCCTCGTCTTCTTGCAGCGAACCCTTTAGCAGGGAATATTGGCTGTACTGCCAGAAGAACGTTTGCGGGTTTCACACGAAGGTGGATCCCTGGGATGGCTGCATTATGTCTTTCTTGATGAACTCCTTAAGCAGGTCCCTTTAAATGGAGAAAAGATAAATCCTTTCACAAGATGAAATACAACAATACCAAAAGAAAAATTGAATTTCAACAGATAGAAGGTGATAATGTAGAAAATATGACGTTATGTCTGTTTCAATGTATTTAAAATAACCTCAGTTTGCCCGACTTAAAGACGAGTTCTAGCCTGGTACGGCCATCCTGGCTCACACGCTCCCAATGCTGCCAGTTCACTGGTGAGTCCATATATCGCTGGAACTTGCTGCCGATATACTCAGCTGGACTGCCACAAGTCACACATTTGCCTGCAAATAAATTGACATTAAGAACAATTTATTGTTGATGTGTATCTAGTAATGGAAGTATAATTAAAAAAAAGAGAGATTCAAAATGCTTTAAAAAAGACTTACCTTCCAAACAGAGGGGCTGGTGCCAGCCACTGTCCATCTTCTCACACAGGAGCAGATCCAGCATTTTTGTCTCTGGCGGCATCCTGAAGTCCTCAAGGTTAGACGACATAGTCTTGTTGAGGACTTCATTTTTCAGACGCACATTCAGACAATACATGCAAGCACATGTCTCCGGCGTTCCCCTCCCAATGAGCCTCACTGTTTTTGGGCGCAGAAGGGTGAACTTTGTAAACCCAATCTTTGCCTCTGGGTTTTCCTTCTGAAAAAGTAAAAGAATTGTGGCAAAACATGAAATGAGAAGGAATATACAATCCATCATTGTGAGATTTTAAGCACTACAAAGATAGTTTCTCAGTGAGTGTCATGAGCATCAATCGACCAGGCCCAGCTTTTGTGGCATAACGCTTGTGAGGCAGTATCCTGGCCACATCTTGCCGCAGATAGAAAGCCTGCAGATGAGTAATCAGCAATATTAGAATATGCACTTAAATAATACATTAATGTAATCAAACATAACACATAGCCTTGTAAGAAAACTTTTTTGGACAATTTTTGGAGGGGTGAGGGAATATGTAGTATTGAAAGATCATGCTTTGATTACCTGAGCATCACGGAATGTTCGAGACTGGGGAAGAGATAGTCCCCTCCTCCGCTTTAAAAGGACAGGCACTAGGCTTAGAGCTGCATGGCCGGTTCCTTCTCTGCCTCTTTAGTGCAGGTAACACCAATCTTTTGTAGAGCACTTCTCTTTTCTGGTGTTTTTGGTGTGACCAGACCTTTAATAACCTGTGAAAATAAAATCGTGCAAGCCTACTTAAACTTTAATTTCAGTTAAGCATTCTTTACTTTGTTGAAAATACATTCAAGGTGTATGGGAGAAAAAATTGCTAACTAAGTATAAGACAATGTTCATGGACAAGTTTACTGATGACCTAGAAACTTTTATGAATATTCTCTGACCTGAGCATATTCCTTGGAGCTTTTTATCTTTCCCTTGATGGTTGATTTAACCATTGAGGTCAAATTCCAGATGGTTTTTTTGGCTCGTTGCGGGGTACCAGGTGGCTGTCTAGAGGGGCCTAGCACTTCCATAGCTTCTTTGCTTATAAATTCAAGCATTGGCTTCTCATTGTTTATCGGAATCAAAACCAGGGCAATCAGGGAGTTATTGAACTTTGCTTTTAAATTGTCCTCACACTCAATTAACGAGGAACAGACCTATCGATGTTCAATAGATTCAATCAAACTCCATAACACAATATCAAAAGCATCTCTGAAGTCCTGGGTGCCCTTTACACAACAGATATCAACACAGCCCTAGCTTCACTAAAGTACCACATTCTTTGGAGTTTCTTGAAATCATTTTTCCAACAACTGGGGATAGACACACATCCGAACTTCCATGTATCATTGGCTTTTTATTCATGCAGCCTTCTGTTCTAGCCTATTTTCCACTAGCTCTTTTACACTGACTCCTCTGTTTCTTTTGATCTATGATTTTCATATTTTTCTCTTAAACATCGAAGTTTTCCTTCAATTGTAAGTATTGAACGCAATGCGGCAGTGAGAATGTGGGGAAGCTTGCGAAAACAGTTCTGCAGAGGATCATAGCTCTTCACCAATTTCTGTCCCTTTTTGTTTGCATGAGCTCTTCTTTTTCAAGACCTTTTCGGCTTTTCTGTTCTTCTTGGGTCAAATATTTTCTTTGCTTTTGCGGTTCTAAATAGCTTTGCTCTGCCACCATTCACAGCCTTGTGGGCAGATCTATTTTGTTATGTTGATTTTGTCTTCTCAAGTCTATAAGAATGACAAGCTTTTAAAGGCAGTTCTGCTGAGGGACATAGATTTCACCCATATTAAAGTTGGTTGGAACTTGAAAATTACACAATTACAATTTCAAGACAATCTATTTGTAGAACAGTAAGATCCCCCCACTCAAAAAAAAAAATAATGAATTATAATCAAAGGCGAAAAAAAGAGACTGGAACAAGCAGACATCAATTGGGTCACAACATGAAAAAATTGGGTGTGGCAATTAACAACTCATTAAGCGGGAACCAGTCTTTTGCTATTTTCAAGCCCTGATTTACACTGTTCAACAATTTTCAAAAGAATGCTTTGTCTTGGTGCAGATATAGATGGACCTTTTTGATTAAGGTTTTCAAAGTTGAGAGAATGTGGAATTTACAGTAAGATCTATAGCATCTTACTACACGCTTAACTTTTGTATATGAACTATACAGTCTTTCCTGTAATTTTAAGCTGATCACTTATCTTGGAATTGGATTGTTAATATACTAGATCAAACAATCTATGGTTGCAATAGTCTTTTCAATGACCAACATGTATTAGTGTTCAAATATTCTGCAGTCTAGTGATTCTACACGACAATGGAATGCAAAGGTTTATTAGTTTTCCAAAGGATTTAACAACTGGCCACAATAATTATTATATACTGCATCTATGTATTTAAATTTGTTTTGTTCATTCTATGGTTATTTCCTGTAAAAAATTACATATTGGCTTTTGACTGGTTGGTTATCAGTATTGGAGCTTTAAAAATCAAGCCCATATTGAAATTTGCTTGATAATTTTTCTGATGCTCAAGCAGTCAACAAAAAAAAATCTGAAGTTTTACAACAAAATAACAAAAGCATTCTTTGGTGTCCTCTATACCATTACCTCCTATACGTACAAAATATCTTTACAACTGCTGCTTCTCAACATAACACAATGTTTGGTATCTCTTGAAAATATTTTCCAAACAACTGCAGTGTTACAAAAATCCTACTTTCATATTATATCATGATGATGTTATTCATTTAGCCTTCTGTCTAAAACCTATTTGGATCACCATTAACTGCTTTTACACGAGTAATCATCTTCTCTCTTTGGGGTACTGCATACTCTTACTAACTTGTACACTTTACCTTTACATATCAAAATTGCTGGAGCTGTTTTCAACATCTGAAAGTTTCACGTCAACCCTCTCTTTTAATTTTTATGAAAAACTCACATTAGCAAACAAACTAAAAATTCCACGGCTTACTTGATATTGATTTCTAAGGATCCTGTCGCATGTCACTCTTGGTTTCTTTCGGTCGAACTCTCTTCCTATTCTGCCCTTCAATGCGGAAGTTTTCTGTAGCCTATGTCTATAACTTATTACCTGTATGCCTTCAACTGTATAATCAAAACAAGAGATTGTGGGCAAGCTTGTGAAAGCAGTTATGTGGAGGACCATAGCTCTTCACCAATTTGCTACTTTTTTATTTTATGAGGTCTTCTTATCTAGATCCTTTTAGGCTTCTCTGTTCTTCATGGGTTGAATATTTTCTAGGCCATTGTAGTTATAAATATTTTTGCTATGCCAACAATAACTGCCTTCTGGGCAGATCTATCTCTTTAGTTGGATTCTATCTTCTCAAGGCTATAAGAAATTACATAAACTTGCAAATGTAGTTCTGCTGAGGGACATGATTTTTTTTTGTATTTCAGCTGGTCTGAACTTGAAAATTAAATTTTCAAGACATTCTATCTGTTAGTAAGATGAAGGAACTACTCTTCCTATTGTCAAGTCAACATTTACAGAGTTTATTTAACATGCAACATATTTTAAAAGAATGTTTTGTCTTGCTGGAAATGAGTATATATGTGGCAGAGATTTATTGCTTGAAAGACACACAGGCCAAACAGCTTTTTCAAAAGCCCCTAAGCAATATGTATTTCTCATAAATTATAAACTTTTGATAAGACTATCTTGTACCATATTGGTGACAATGAGGGAAGGGGATAGTTTAAATGACACTACATTTTCTTGGCAGCCTTGATTTTGGTGTATGTCTTACATTTTTATCTTAAGACTGTTATATTATTGATACTGCTCTATTCCTGTCTGAGATGTCCCATATTTTCATTTTTTTGGGGGAGGTATGCATGCAACCATAGACTCTGTTTTGGTCTGCTCTAAGTCTAACTCCATCAATACAGGTCAACAAGCCAACAGTACTGGTCGACTGCACTTGTAACAATATTCATATTCACTCAGACAAACATGATCTATGCTTCTAAAATCCTTCTCACTGACAAACTTATTTTAAGTAAAATTTTCAAGTATTCTGCATACCAGAAATTCTACTAGACAAAGGAATGATAACTTTCATTTTTCAGGAGGATTTTTCAACAGTCTACAACTACTACAACATATATGGCGACTATGTATTAATTTTTTTAACTAACCCAACGGTGAATGGCTGTAAAATTTCAATAATTGCGATCTGATTGGTTAGTCATCAGTTTTTGGACAACCACACACATCTTGGACTTCGCTTGTAAATTTTCCATTCATTCAAGCAATACACAGGGAACAGACTTACATCAATGTGTAATTTACTTAGAATCTTAGTAGTTTCTTTTTCATTTTTTGAATGGATTAGGATTGTCAGAATTGTCTTCTCGCACGCACTGCACTCTAATGTATATCATTCACCCGTTTATAGATTGATAGATAGATAGATAGATAGATAGATAGATAGATAGATAGATAGATAAACACTTGAATTGACTCAGCAAATTTTTTTATTCTCGCAAAGATTTCCAAAGCATTAGCTCATAAAATTCATTGTTGGTACTCATATTGCGGTTATAACTGTCTGACCAGATTCTCTAGATATTGTACTTGGGTCATGACAAGATTGGTACGAATGCAGAAAAATGGAAGTAGGGTGTGAAACAAAGTTTTTAAAAAAATCAGTATTGTTCTAAACTCTAGTTTCTACACCTGCGGAGCAGAAGAAGCAGAAACAATTTGATCTGCAAAGTCACAACTTTGACTATCATCTCCAAACTTTGTTTTTTTTACCTTCTGACTTAAAATTGAAAGTCAGAATTGAACTTTTTCTCTAAGCAGATATAGGAGGTCTAATTATACATTACTGATATGAATTTTGTGATAGAGTTTTTTATTTTTATTTCGGCTCATAATTTTGCATATTGTTTTGATCCCTCATCTTCATGAGGAATTTGCCACAATACTTTATAACATACACTATGTCTTTTTTATTAATCAAACTTTGGTATTCGTAATTTTTTGCTTTTAGATTCTTAATTGATTCTTGATTTTGCACCCTTTTGGTGCTCACTCTGGCTTGTGTAGATTCAAAGCTCCCTACTCAGATGCGTTTAAAGAATCATACTTTCTGCTGGTGTTCTTGGTACAATACAGGGCTGCTAAGATGAAGCTATACTCCTCTTATATATATCCTCTGTGCTGCCCCCTTTTGTGCTCCTGATTTGTTTAATGGACTTCACACCTCCCTTTCTGCTGGGAGCATATTTCTGGGATAACCAAGCACATTATTCTCTTGGTTAGATTGAAAGTGGGTAGGGAACCAGCTTTTAAAATACCTCCTTTGCTATTCTATTGATACAACCACTGATATACATAATACTCAGCCATGCCGAGAGGTCCATCACCTTTCAAAATTCACACATAAAAAAAATCTTAGATATCTGGCCAAATGTCACACGATGTGATTTGTACATGCAGCATGATTCATTGCCTCTAATTTCTTATTTTAGTGCAGTTTTTGACATGATTGAGATGTGACATGGACTTAGGGCAAAGATAACGCAATTTTCATCTGCCTTTTTGACTTTTTATAGCCAATTTGGTGGCAGATGGTAGCAGGTTGAAGCGATATGCTTACATTTGTTTCCCATGCACTTCACTGCTCATTAGTTTTTTCCTTTTGTTGTTGTAAGCCAATAATAAAACTTTAAAAAAATATATATATATATATAATTTTGATATTCTATTATCTGTAAGGTACAACCTATCCTTCTTATAATATTTTTTTTTCTTTTTTTTTTTTCTGAATTAAGCAAACCATGATATTTAAGTTTGAATTATGGGGTAAAACCCTTTTGTATGAAACAACTCTTATGCTTCATGATCGCAAAGATTTTTTCATACTGCTGCAACACATGAAAGATAACTTTTCTTCGTAGCTTACAATAGTTATGTCTTTTATTCTCGCTAACACAACTCTTGTCTCCTGATTGGTCGAGTCCGTGGTTCAGGGTGCTTTAGGCACGGCACGTCCGATCCATGGCACAGCACATTCCACTCCGATCAGTGGGCCTAAAGTTAAATCTAGGGACTAGGCAGATACAAAAGGGTTTTACCCCATAATTTAAACTTAAATATCATGATTTGCTTAATTCAGATGGTAGCAGCTTGAAGCGATATGCTTACAATCATTTTCACCATGCACTTCACTGCTCTTTAGTTTTTTTCCTTTTGTTGTTGTAAGCCAATAATAAAACTTTAAAAAAATATATATATATATATAATTTTGATATTCTATTATCTGTAAGGTACAACCTATCCTTCTTATAATATTTTTTTTTCTTTTTTTTTTTTCTGAATTAAGCAAACCATGATATTTAAGTTTGAATTATGGGGTAAAACCATTTTGTATGAAACAACTTTTTGCCTTATGATCACAAAGATTTTTTCATACTACTCCAACACATGAAGGATAACTCTAGGGACTAGGCACAGAGTGTTGGCCATGGCTGTAGAGTCATTGAGCAGCAACTGAAAGGGCGCACCCCTAACACTTCCTGGCACCTTTGTAAACACACACACACAGAGACATACCCATAAGGCGAATGTCCACAGTCTACAATATCGGTCATATCTAAAAATATCGATCAAACTTCAGCAGCATAGTGCAAAGGGAAAAAAGCTGGCCTTGAGGCTTAATGAGTGGGGTTGGGCCTAATTAAAAGCGGTAACAAAAGAATTTTTTAACACCACAATTAAAATCCAGTTTAAAAATAAACTTACTGCAGTAAAAACTCTATAATTTCAGGAATTAAAAAGGAGACATGTAAGCAGACCTGATGAGAAACAATATGTTATACATTTACAATTAATAAAACATAATTTTAACATGAATCTGTTATTTTAGTCTGAGCGTGCTATTGCAACTGAAATTTAATAGGTATTAAAATTCAAAGAACAATTAAAGATCAGCAGCATCTAGATTTTGCTCATTAAACAAAAATGCAAACGGAAGGGAAAATGATGATTGAATTGACAAAAAGCAATTTCATTGAAATAGTATTAACTAGTTATTTAAAAGGGACAACAATGTGATAAGTAAATACAAAGCAAAAAAAGAGAGGATGATTCTAATCAGTCAGAGCAGAGAAAAAAGGAAGAGGCCAGTGTAGTGTGCATAAAACAAACCTCGCATTGAGTGCGGTCTAATTCTGTGAAGACTGTGTATTTTCACCTAATGAAGTCTTTTGTTATCATTTCATTAAAGCTTCCTCCTTCTTCCTCTCCCATTCCACCTTTCCCCTCTTCTAAATTTCCCTTGTGCAGGGGTGACCCTCGCCTCCAGAGTTTCCTGCTGACTGCTGAGTGATGTGTGGCGGAAAGGTCTATAGCAAACAAAAAATTGTCTTCTACTTGTCTGCACTCTGGGCATGATGTTATTTTTACGCATAGAATCAGTTTGAAGAATCAGTTTGAAGTCGACGGTACGCATGTGCTGTTGAGAAGCTAGCACGGATCCCACTGCAGGGCACAGTCTCGTGATCCATGAATCTACCTGATGTGCCATGAGTGTCTCTGCGTGCCGCCGGTAGGGTACCAATCCGTGCCGATAGCCCCAGTACTACTATAAAGCTAAATGTGAAAAATGTACTTTTCGAATCGTTATTTATGTCAAATAAAATGAATAGAATCTGTATGAAACGGAGCTGTCAAGCATCAAGACGAACATCTTCCAATCAATAGGTTGAAATGTGATATTATAACTTGCACTTAACGCCCAGGCAAGTGCACACTTTTTAAGTATTAGTTTTCCAGAATCTTGAGCAAGAGATTTTCTTTGTACAAATTTCAAATTTAATTACTATTGGTCTTACCTTTTTAAAATTTAAGGAGTTGATTCTTTTTCTATCTATCGCTTTATTCTTGTTTGTTCCTCTCTATCTACCTGTCAGTTTGTTAGCACAAAACAATATCGTCTACTTACTTTCAAAATTTGGAATAGCATCACTTACTTGCGGTGTAAATTCAAATTGGGAACTGGTGGCACACTATGTGGGAAATGGATGCTATGATTATTACTGACTCCATTGTTTGCATCTTACTGCCCAAGCCACCTACTGGTAACAAACTGCTCACCTGGCATGAGTCAATGTGGTCATCTTTCAATGCCACTGATATGGACATGGTGCTGGTGTTCTGTTGCAGGTGCATAAATGAAAATATACTGGGACATTTTACATAAGCTTTATATATCTCCTCTTAGGGGAAAGCTGCTTTGCTTGTGTTAAAAAAAATTGACAAAATGTTGGCCTTGCTTTTTGATGGGGTGGAAGTATTGAAGCAAGTTGTCTTCTTCCATGTACCATCATCATTGTCACCAACACAAACACCACCGTTATTCATGCTATCGACATTTTCCCCACCCTGTGCTTTGATAAGTTTGGTCAATACTTTGAACGTCTTCAACTTTTCTCAACCACTAGACCAACTGATAAGGACAAACCCCAGATGAACTCTACAGTATAATCTAAAATGTTCGGAGTTACAATAGCATGGCCATCACACCCTGCCCATTTTTGTCATTATGTTCTGTTTCATTGCCCACTGCATATGATGACAATGCTTGACCTAATGATAAAATCACAATTTCATTGGCCCAATAGATAGCCTTAGATCAGCTTTGTTTCAAAATAAAAACTAAAAAGACCACTTACAGATTTATTCACATCCACATCAAAATGACAGTTTTCAGTTACATTGAACACTTCTGTGTCTCTAGGCATAAGGAAGGTTGTATAGGACTTTGTGGTTTTCCAGTACTGTTTATCATTAAATTGAAGCAAGAGATCAATGTCTGAGGTTTTCATTGGAATAGTTTTTTTTTTATCTTGTTGCAGACCATGGTGATAGCTTCTCTGCGGGTGCAAGGCTATGTTGGTCTGGAGGGATAGTAAAAATGAAGGATACTTTGACTGCAACAATTAAAAACAAGTTTCCAAAGCAGAGAAAGACAGTGCATGCCTGAGGCATGTGAACACAACTATAGTATAAGTATATTTGCAACAAAATGATTCTGGGTAATTGTTGATCTACCAATAACTTAGAGCTATGTTTTCTCAACATTAATCTTTGAAGCTTACACGGTTATGTAATTGAAAAAGATTTGTATTTACAAGAGAGTGACGAAGTTTCTTTTAAAGTAAATCATGCGCTGAGACGTCAATGAATAAAATATAATTTCATGTCGACTATCTTCAGAGGTAAGTAAACTCGGATAAAAAAAAGTTCAAATCTGAAATAAAGATACTCTTCAGCAACATGCTACCAACGAAACAACTCGTTTTCTTTTGGTCATTGTGCAGTTTTCAAATTTTTTTTTTCTTTTGTGAAATCGCATTGTGAATTCAGATGCTAAAGTGATTTTAGAAATCTTAGCATACATTTCCCAGACAATCTTCCATGAAATGTTATGAAGACAACTAACTTATTTATACTTGCAAAAGTAACAATGAGTTATTTTATATCGAGTAATACTAAACTCTTTTCTTTACGTAAGTGTTCCTCAAACATGTATAAGTTGGTCTTTTAGCTTCGGCATTGAAAGTGACTTATCCAATCAAATTTGAACAGTGATCTCTGGAGCGCAATTATTGTAGTTACAAATTTAAACACCAACATTAAATTTGAGAATACGCGAAATGTTCGAGGGGATGATATCACTTTTTGCAGCTACGATATCAAGAACAGACCTTTTCAGTCTACTGGAAATAAATATTAGTTAAATGAGCTCAGAGAGAACAGCATATTTAGTTTTCATTCTTTTTTCTCACACTTTTGGTCCTAGATGAACGTTGAATTCTATGCAGACCTTTTGCTGTGGGGAGGAGATTGGGTAGACCAAATATAGGTGGAATCATTATTAGATTTGGATCTAGGGACTTACAAATCTTTTTTACCAGACAGAGAGAAAGAGGGCTTTTATTTTATTCATGACATTTGCCCTTCTCTCAAAAAAATAATAATCTATTCTTATGTTTGTAGAGAAAGGAAAATTTTTCATTTGTAACTTGGCAACTTGGGACAGGGGAAAGGAACGAAAGAGACTATGAAGTTCAGAAAGTCAGGCCATGGCTTCATGTTTTACAGCTATTCACTGTAGCTCTTGCAGCTTGTTGAACAGCTACATATACTATTGCTGCTGCTACTGCATTACTAAAAGTAGGACAGCAAATATTAACATAGATTCTGTGAGTATCACCAGTATTTCCTCTGCACGTGTAAGAGCCAAAAAAAATGATGGATAGAAATGCTTAAAAAAATATTTATAAAATACTGAATAATTTCATGGCTTAAGAAGAATACTGTATAATTTCATGGCTTAAGTAGCATATCTTTTATAGAATATCATATTTATATTTTAGACGTCTCTCTTGGTTCATTGAACCTTGCATATTGCCCTTTTTTCTGTTCTTGATTTAATGAGGCATGTTAGATGTGAATTGCTGTTAGGCTAAGTAATGAACAATGGGTAAAGAAGATATAGCTGGCTTGTTTCTTAAACACGTCTGAAAAGATTGATAGGACCAGGACAAAGTGATAAAAAAAAAAGATAATTGTTGAGTAATTAATTTTGTGTTTTTGCTCATTCCAGTGAAAAATATTGTTTTATTGACTGGTTGTGGTTTGTGTTTTTTTTAATGCAAGGAGTTTACAGATGGATTTTTTACTGATATGTGTGAAAGTGTGTGAGATGAAAATACAAAAACCAAGTTTAGAAGACCTCGGATCACTATATCTTTTGAATCGAAGCTACGGTAATCTTACAAATAAGATGCCATCCATTAAAATGTTTAGATATGCTTGGATCATCTATAAGAATTTGAATGTATCACACACAAGCATGCACTGTAGTCAGGTTTACATGTCAGTATGACTTACTCTCTGCAGAGAGTGAAGTGTAACACTATGACAGTTAGTGCATCTAAGATGGCTTATTTCCAGTTTTTTACAATCTTTTTCCGAAGAAAACTAAAGGAATTATTTTGTATCTGTATAAAATTTAGGGTTCTAAATTTATACCTTGGAATGTAAAGGATATCTAATGTTCTCTATCATTTTCTTTGGCACCAAAATTGAGCTTGATTTGAAAATATTTTAAGTATAGAATTTGTCGACAAGATGCAAGATGGGGCATATATTATGTATGTTTCTGTATAGGCTGTACATTACCTCAACGGATAGGCCTTACATTACCTCAACGCATTGACCATCATAAACGAAAACATTTTAGATCCAACTATAAACTGCTCAATTACTGAGGTCCTCATATAAATATTGTGCATGCAAAATTGTGGTTTATAAGTAAACTTGGAAGATTATTCAAGGGTGCTATTTTTAGGTCAAAACACCTATATATTATGACTTTAAGTAGTTTTGTATTCTTGTTTTCATGTGACTTGATATACTCAGTGTAATGGGGCCACAAAAACCCCTAATATCATTTTTCCTAGTATTTTTTTCTTTAATTTAAACTCCCTATTTACTTGCTGGGAAAATGGTAATTTTAAGCTTTTCCTGTATTGGTTTTGATTCTAATGAGTATAATAATATACATAACTTAATTTCAATTTGGTAATAGTAAAGGTTAAAAGCAATAATTTGTTAATATTATTCTACTTTGAAAATAAATATAAAATATATTGGGTTCTCATATAACTCTTTTCAATTGTTTATCAAGCGATAAATCACTTATATATGACACTTCAAACTTTTTAAATTTGAGGCTAAAACTGACAAAATTTTGAATTGCATAAGGAAAAGCAGTCACGGTCCTTTTCCCATAAAAACCCTCAATTGCTGATCTAGACAATTTGGTTTATCCTGCTTCAACAGCAAGAATGTCCCGAAAGTTTTGGAAGCATAGAATTAATTTTCAACTCAAGCCCTATTGGCATGATCAAATTGATCAGAATTCTAAAAATATAAAATTTATTCTCCCTATTTGTGAGCGAGTGTACCAATGATTTATTTATTTCTTTATGAACAGCTATGCTAAGGCATTATCCCATTTATGTATATATATATATATATATATATATATATATATATATATATATTTACTATTTTTAGTATGTATGTAGCATGGATGGATCAAGGGGGATAAGGAAACTTTTGTTGCTGTTTTTTTTTAAGTTCAAATTTATGTTGTCCCCCTTTGCTTTGTTTGTGCTGATCAGTTAATACTTAGGTTTAGTGCAAGAAAAATAGGGAAGAGTGCTTTACAAAATTTGTTGTCTTACTTTAAATTGGTAATGATGTAAACCTTTTATTTTGTACATTCTTTTTTAATAACATTT
The DNA here is from genome assembly GCA_033675545.1 of Elysia crispata. Classification (NCBI taxonomy): domain Eukaryota; kingdom Metazoa; phylum Mollusca; class Gastropoda; family Plakobranchidae; genus Elysia; species Elysia crispata. Next base: position 3,409 of record JAWDGP010004245.1, on the reverse strand, counting down.
GCAGAAATAAAATGAATCTTTAAAGCATAATTATGTGTGGAAGTGAGATTTGAGAGCCAAGTGGATGTAGTCCACCTAGTATGCAGTCCCAAAAGAAGATGGGAGGACCAAGGTTGACATCTTGTCTGAGATTTACAATCCTTTTTATACGTGAAATCAGACTCTTTGTAGGCTTATATCAAATCACATTATGGTTCAAAATTGAGGTTCAGAAAATCAAAGTATCTCCTTGTTGCATTGGAGAGTTACTTTTTTCAAAAGATTGTGGCTGTAAGAATTATGCATCGCTTGTTTATGTAGCTGACTTTTCAGATAGATCTGAGATTATCCTGCATACCACACCACATCATGCAATTTGGCTGTTGCAGGCCAGTTTGCTCCTATAAGGCTTGTAGATTTTTTTAGAATGCGAAAACTGTGGGCTTTCAATTGACACATGATTCACGATGTAAGTAAAGATTTTCAAAAGGATATCAAAACAGGACTTCTCTTGGTGAAGGTAAGCGTTGCTTGGTTTTATGTGGCCAACCCTCAGGATTCTCCTTCATGATGAGGACAGCTTCTTTTTTTTATCTTCTTCATTATTTTCTGGCCAGATAAAATCAATGCAAATTCATTTATATGCAACAGGCGGAACTCGTTCCTAACTGTACATCAAACCATTTTTGTCAAACCACACCACCTTAACATTGAAATTTTTTATGGGGAAAAAAAAACATGAAGCACCGGGGGAGATTTAAAACCAATATCAAATCAAGAGCTTGTGTAAAGACCTTGTCCCATTTTTTAATTTCTTATAAATTTGCCTGGCCTTCCCTCCCTTAATAGACTTGCATTGTGTTTCGTGTAATGTACTTCAAAACATTTTACCTTGGTGCAGATAAAAAGATTTTTTCTAAGAACATACATTACTTAAATACACAGCGTTACTTCATCTCTTCAGCCACTTGATGCAAACACCATTCTCTTTCAGTCATCCACGCTGTTCACCTCGCTACATGTCCACGCTGTTCACCTCGCTACGTGTCCACGCTGTTCACCTCGCTACGTGTCCACGCTGTTCACCTCGCTACGTGTCCACGCTGTTCACCTCGCTACGTGTCCACGCTGTTCACCTCGCTACGTGTCCACGCTGTTCACCTCGCTACGTGATGACATGGGATAACTATCTACAAAAAGTAAGTAACTTTTTGAACAAAATTTTGAAACACCAAGCAAAATACTGTTTTAAATACAACTTTCATGTTTTTTTTTTAAAAAAGGTCTTAATCCTCTATTGTAAAGAACCATAGGGCAACACATGCATTTAACCAAATCCGATGCGTGCAACCAACTAAAAAGTCAGTACGCATTCTTTTGAAGTCAAAAGCTATCGCAAAAAAATAATTTAATAAAAAGAATCTTTCAGCACAACTACTTAAAGTTTAGGTTTATTAAGTCTTTTTGGGATCATGGCGTCTGCTATTAATAATTTTGTTAAGCCTCACAAGCACTCTCAATAATATTTCTGACGATTTTATCTTTCCGTATGACTTGACCTTCTGCACTTTTTCAGCGAATAGCTCAACAGCGGTGCCAATGATAACCTATGTTTATGTGATGAAGGAAACCAACAGACAGATTCTTGGACTGATCGCAAGAACAGTGGGCAAGATAAGCCTGTTGCAAATGTCAATTTATTTATTTTATCACTGTTTTGCTCAACGTTGTGGAATATTATTTAGACAGTATTATGTTGACAATTAAGAAAATTGAATACAATTTTCTAGGGTCAGATTTGTCAACAAAATATGCTTCTATGGGCTGGATAGCCTATCTAAACCTTAAGTTATGGGAGTTTAGATTAATGAATTTCAAATTGTCACATTTAAAAGTCAAAAAATTGGTTTGCTATAGTAAGTATTTAAATTTACATTAAGGGATAACTGACTTAGTTCTTTTTAAGTTCATATTGTCTAGAAACTGTCTTATCTAAAATAGAAAATAATCATAACTTCAAGCATTTCACGTTAATCTGTTTCCATCCTATTTTTATCAAATGAGTGTATTTTATGAATTGATGCTTTGTATTATTGGAATATTGAACTTTTAGCCGCTATATTCACTGCAGCAAAAGAGGAGGTACGATTCGGAATAGGAAATGAAAATACAGAGAAATAAAGGGAGCGCCTCGTTCTCTTATTCAAGATAAAGAAAAACATAGACCAGAGCATCAGTCATCTTTTAACTTTCAAAGCATATCAAGTGATATATGATGGAGCCTGCTCTGAGTAACCTAAATGGTTCAAAAGCATTGGCACTAATATCAAGGCTCAGAGGTATGCAAATTCAAGTCATCAATAGCATCTTTAACTCCATATGGGGAAAAAAAGTGTTAAAGATGAGTGACTGAGAATGGAAGCCTAAATTAAATTTGTGAATGCTGCCTTGTATAAAAAGTGTAAGAGTGATCATCACGACTTTGACTTGAGAAGCCCCTTTTGCTTGTAGGACATACGTAAATTTTGCCTCGACTTCACGGGTAAAATACATTATTATTTTGTTTACTTGAAAGCAATGATGGTGGTCAGTATCAAAGTTAAAGCTAATATCATCAGATTACAATGATTTCGTCAATCTTACTTTAAACCTCACTAGACTCTGCAGCAACGACTGTTTTGTCTGCATGCTACACGATAATCCTACCTACCTCTCCTGATACTCAATTCTTTAAGCAACAATCCTATGGCTGTCTGACGAGACACTCGCTGAGGCCTACAGGAAACTGTCATACACTGTTTACCTCAGTGTCATGTCCACGTAAGACCTGCTCTTTATTTTGCTAATGTTTACAGACTTGGGTATCAAGCGCTTGCAAGACTGGCAGATCCTGTGCCCGACTGGTGAGCCTTTCTGATAGTTTCACTTTGTTTCATTCATGAACTCACCTGAATGCTAGCACTGTTCCATAGATATCATGCTATTTGCTCGCTGGTTAAAAACTTTTCAGTGCTCCTCTACCAGGTCTTATTCTAATGTTAAAATGATTGGTGTCATCATATCCATATCATCACAATGGTTGCCTTTGACTTCATTATTGCCATGACCTTCTCAGTCGTTATAACTATGACGATTATCTCAGCCGTTTTGTCTTCCCTTTTAGCAGATACATACACTTGAGCATTTTTTAATTTTTTTCTCTTTTAATTATTTCAATGATAATATTATAACTCTTAACAAGATTTTGTCATGATTCAGGTTTTTCATTTCAGTTTGCCTGGTATAATAATAGCAATGAAATAAAGGCAATGTTTAAAGGTAAAACAATTCTACTGAAGAAATAAATCTAAAATGAAAACACAGCAAACCATCAAAATATTATTGTTTACAGATTCTACTTAGTATCAAGTGTCATAACTGAAAATTGATA
>JAWDGP010004244.1:0-12335 GCA_033675545.1 Elysia crispata | reverse complement strand
TTAATCTATATTTAAATGATACAAGCATATATTTTTTTTCTCCTTCTTTTCATTTAATTGATGGAGTTATTGAGCATTTTAAGCAGTACAGGAATCTGGAATAATCTTTACGTGGTGACGTTTTTTACGGGACATTTATCAAAAAGTGAAAAAGTTTTTGGGAATGAAATTTTTACAGCATTTTCAAATATATGTTGAACTTAACATCCACCAAAGGGCATTAGAGATGAGTTCTCCGTTTTAAAGTTATGCGGGTTTGAGTTATGGTAGTTCACTTCCTACAGCGCTGTTATGGTGTTTTGATATAAAATAATAAACCTAAACAACAATAGAACATCGTAGTTCAAGCTGTAGAGTGTCAATATATATAGACCTGATCTTAACTATTGACAAAATTATAAGAACGCACTAAGAAGAAAACAAAACTTATGTAGAGTTACACATATATTCACATTGTCTTACTTTACAGGTAAGTCATTTTGTCTTACATTTTTCAGTCGGGAGAGCATGTGCTAAGGGCTCTGTCTTTCTGTAATATTTTCAAGCTGTTATAACTTCCTTCAAACCTGTGATGCCTAATTGCTTTGAGTTTATTTACATCAGAATATTAATAACATATTGTAAAAATCTTTTTCTTTTTTTTTTTTGGTTGTGCAAATGATTGTGCACACCAAAAGCTAGTAACGAGCCATTGATAAAGTTTGCACAGTTAGAGAAACTTTCGATTGTTTCCTCTATCTGCTAGTTAATGATCTATCAACACAAGGTTTGAACACTTCATGGAGATCTTGATTGTGTTCAGATTCTAAGTGCTGCTCCATATTTAACAGTTTCGGTTTGAGGCTATAAAGGTAGATCTATAATGTAGAGTGTTATTTACGGGTAGTTCATGCAGAACATGTGAAATAATTTTTAAAAAATCATATAAAATCACTGAAAAACTCTTTGTATGTGAAAATTTCCCATGTTTTTTATATTTATCTTTTAAATATAGGGAAACATTTTTAAGCGATAAAATTGTTTCACTTTTGAAATATTCCTATTAAACTGAGGTGTTATGAAAACCATGACTTTTTTCAGTTCTTTTACTAGAAGTATGAAGATCCACCTGCACCATGTAAACATTTTATAATTGAAAGAATAAAAATATAGAGTTGTACTCAGGACAATTTCAGCTTTAAAATGAATATATATTTGATAAGCTTCATGTTAATGAGGCAGATTTATTGTGATGCAAAAACAAGTAAAAATTCCAAATATTAGATTTCATGGCAGTGCACTATCACGCACAGTCCAACACGGTTATAACCTGCTTGACAGATGATTCATCACCGATCTGCCCACTAGCTGCGGCCCTCAGGGGTAGGGCCTGGAAGCAAACTAAGTTGCCGCTTTTTGGTCTCTTTTAACGGCCATGTGGGCTTTCTGTCACTGTGAGCCACCTATTTAATGCTTATTAGAATAAAAAAAAGCGAGCTAGAAGAACTCTACGAGAACAATATAAAGTAAGCCCATTAAAATGACTGAACCTTTAGAAAGACTCTGAGTTATGTTTTCACTCAAAGCTCCCCATTCACAGCACACTGCATGCAACGCTGAAACACGTCCAATGTACCAACATTATGTGAGTCGCAGTGAGACTCACCGCTGGCAGGAGCCACCTTTCTCTCGGCAGAAAGATAAAGTGTCAAGTTTATTTTCACAAAGACTATACTGACTTGAAAATTTTGTTGTAGTACATCTCCATCACAGTAATAAACATATATATTTTTTTGGGTAATTTAAGTCAAGTTAACCCATTAACATTCAAGGAAAGAAGATTTTAAAGATTATGTTTACTTAACTTCTGTACCATTTGATTCTAAAGCAGATACAGCCATAATCCAAGAAACAAATTCTTCATCTCTCAAACCATAATTCACAGACATCTGATACTCTTGGATGGTGTGCATCATATATTGGTTTTTTTTTTTGTTTTTTTTTGTAAAAACAGAACTATATAAATTTTATAGCTTTTCGGGATCTTCACTTTGTCCAGTAAAGAAAGTTTCTTTTCATAATATAATCTGTCTGGCAGCTCAAATCAAGCTCAATCAGTTTCATTGCATTCTGGTTTTATGTTTACCTGCTCTACATAAATTTTACAGACAAATGACCAAAAACCCATTCTATGAATCTGACCCAACATCTCTGTGAAAAAATATTCTGAACATGGAAGTTGTCAGGGCTTTTATTTTGAAAAATAAATTTGTTTACAGCTTGGATCACTAAGCAACTTATTCGATGATAAGTTATGCAAAAATTACTCAGGGCATTCTGAACAGATCAAGTGCAAATTAGTCTTTCCACTTACATACGATGAAAAATAATCAGTTCTTCCATATTTAAATTCAGAGAAATTTTAATTGATTTCAAGAATAACAAGAAAAAAACATACATATCTTGGTCTGCTGTTAAAATAAGTAAGGGTATCTGGAATCTAAATCTCATTAGCGGGCTCATTTATATACATATATTTGAAAATATTCTACTTGTTTCTCACATTTTGTTTTCATAATAAATAAGCATTTTTGTTCGCTTTCTTTTTTATATTGGTAGACTCACAAAGCAAAAAACTAATACGAAAGTTTTTTTCTTCTCTTTCAGTTTATAAATATGACCAACTAGTTTAAATTTCAAACAAAATGTTTCATCCACAACTTAATGCATTACACATCCAGAACTTTTTTTCACCTCTGTTCTTTGATATAGCCCATTCACAAAAAAGGGAATCATAAACCTTTTTGCATATATCAAACTTTAGCCCTTTGTGAACAAAAACTAACTGAAAAGAATACACCCTTACCTCAGCCACCAGTGATGATTTAGAGATAAAGCTCAATGAGATTTCGAATTTGCAAATTGTGCTGGATTTAATCCAAAAGCTGTGTTCTTGGAGGTCAGCCATTAACAAGAGCTGGCAATATAAACTTCAGACTTTTTTATGTTTCAGGGGCAAGAGAAAAAGAAAACTGGAACAAAAACTTACTGAGCATAGTCACTGTGTGTGTGGATTTCATAGCAGGATAACACTGAGCCACAGAGTTCACTGAGAATGGCAGCTGCTAATAGATTTTGTGAGATGAAGCCTTGATCTCTTCCCATCTGATGGTGATAAAAATAAGAACAATAATAATAATAATAATAATAATAATAATAATAATAATAATAATAATAATAATAATAATAATAATAATAATAATAATAATAATAATAATAATAATAATAATAATTATAATAATAATAATCATAATGATTTTTATGTCAATTATATAATATACAAAGGGATAAAAATACCATTACTTAGCCCTTGGAATTTTTTATCTAAGACAATCATTATATTACAGTAGAATACTAAGAACAATAGACAATATTTGTAATAGAAGCACACAACAAAATCACTTTTTGGAATGGTCAAAGAAACCTAAGAATGGAAATCTTTTAATAATCTATGGATGATGTCCCTTTGACAACTCCTTAGAAATCTGAAATCCTCATCCTGAATTTAATTTCTGTTTTTGTCTAGTTGGCATATGTTACATCTGTCATTCTAGAGTAAAACTAAATAGCCATTCATGAGGCTAACTGACAAAATTACCATAAATGAGATGCAGTGAGGCTAAATAAAGGATAAAACTGATTCGGAGTGTTTGGGTTAAGAGCAGCTACTTGATACACAAGAAAAAAATCAAGTAATACAATTGATTCAAAAAAAAAAAATTAAAAAAAAAGGAGAATCAAAATTGAGAGATTAAATTACTATTCAATCATTTTTCATTGTAAGTAGCAAACCGTAGTATTGACATAGAAGAAAAAAATTGGCAATTTAGTAGGGGAAAACTACACCAGATAGCTTTATTGCCGAACTAAATTAATGAAGGAAATCCACTCCAAACCACAAAAAATAAAAGTTCTGCTCAAAGCACTGCATTTGATTGGTTAAACTCGCCATTTTCTAAGGACCAAAACTCACAAGTCGCCCACCTACCTCAGATCCTCTACAGTCAGATTGGACAGCCTGTGTCTGTTTATATGTTGTATGTTGTCAGGAAAATCGACACAAACTGTGTCTGACCTCTGCTGCTGAGCAGAACAGGCTTTTCATGCTTTAAAAAAAGAAGACAGCAATAAGAAACTTCAAAGCGGAAAATGGAGACTTTGGCATAAAATGCAAACTATGATATCATGAAAATAATGTAAAATGCATCATATTAAGAAAACAGTAGAATTTTTTTTTTCCACTTTGAGTCTTGTAAATTAGACTTAGTGGACATTCATGACCAAGCAAACAATAATTTCTGTCAGTGATGCAGGTTACATATATTGGAGACTTACATTGTCAGAGGTACTTTTCTTGATGAAAAACAAAATTACAAATTGACTTGGGATTTCTGTCATAATCAGCCACTAATTTGATACTTATCAGAAAAAAAACAAGCTAGAAGAACTCTTTGAGAAAAATATCAAACTTGCCCATTAAAATAACTGGTAAACAACTGAACCTTAAATAGACTCCACATCTTTCCTTGAAAGCTCCACAGTCACAGCCCATTGCATGCAACTCGGAAACACGTCCAATGTACTAACACTCAGTAGGACACAGTAGGAGAAGAATATATACATTTTTTTGGTTACTCAAGTCAAAGCAAATCCATTTAAATTTAAAAAGAAATACTTCAAAAATTCCAAAGATAAGCTTTACTGAACTACCATATCATTTGAGTCTAGAGCAGTTGCAGCCATTGTCTTGGATACAACTTTTCTGTTCATCAAACTTTACATCTCAGTCATCTGATACTATTGGATGATATGCTTCATAAAAATTACATTATTGGCTTTTTAAATATTTAATTATTTGTCACATTTTGCTTTTATAACTAATCAGCATTTTTATATTTTTTTTTTGTAGAATCACAAAGCAAAACTTGTATTGATATCTTTTTAAATTCTCCTTCAGTTTTCAAATAAGACCTACTAATTTTATTTTCAAACAAAAACGCATCAATTACCTTAATACATTAGACTGCCAAAAATATTTTGTCTGTTTGGTGTTTGATATAGCCCATTCCCAAAAAAACATGATCTTTTGCCTTTTTACACATCAAACTTTAGCCTGTGGTGAGCAAAACCAAACTGAAAAGATGATCCCCTTAGCTCAGTACCAGCGGTGATTTAGGGATAAAGCTCAATGAGATTTAGAGTTTGCAAATTGTTCTAGATTCAGTCCTAAAGCTGTGATCTTGCATTTCAAGAGAAAAAGAAAACTAGAATAAAAACTTACAGAGCATAGCCCTGGTGTGTCTGTATTTCACAGCAGGAAAACACTGAGCCACAAAATTCACTGAGCTGCTAATAGATTTTGTGAGATGACACCTTTATCTCTTCCCACCTAATTGTGATAAAAATAGTCATAATAATAATAATAATAATAATAATAATAATAATAATAATAATAATAATAATAATAATAATAATATTAATATTAATATTAATAATAGTAATAATAATAATAAAATTAATTGTACTAACAATAATCATAATGATAATGATTTTTATAACAATTATACGATATACAATGGGATAAAAATACCATTACTTTACCCTTGGAATATTTTACACGAGATAATCTCTATATTACAGTATAATACTATGCCCACGAGACAGTCTTTGTAATAAAAGCACACAACAAAATGACTTTCTGGAAAAGTCTAGGAAACTTAAGCATGGAAAAGTCAAAGAAACTTAAGCATGGAATTTTTTTAACAATCTATGATTTATGTCCCTTTAACAACTCCTTAGAAATCGAAAGCCCTCATCCTGAATTAATTTTAAGTTTTTGTCTAGTTGGCATATCTTACAATACATCTGACATTCTAGAGTTAACTTAAACTGAAGCTTCACAAGGCTTGAGTTATTCTTGTAATAAAAGGAGCCTTTAGATGCGCTTACATTTTGATAATTGAAACAACTTTGGCTCTTTTGAGACACAAACATGGTTTCAACTGATTTTTATTTCTCAAATTCAATTGTAAGAAAAATCTCTGGCCTCAAATATTCATCACTGTATTAAATGAAAACCATAAAAAGTTGATGGTTGTAAGTGAAAATGTTCCTCACTTTTTATTTTTTTTTTTTAGTCAAAGCAAAGGTACACTTGATCACAGATGTTCTATATCCTATAACATCTCCTAACAGCTGATTCTTACGCAGTGAACTGAAACTTTATTTCTTTTTATCTTCACATTCATACAAAAAGAACAAAAGCTTTATTTTGAAAACTTTTTACCCGAAATGAAGAGCTTGTAAATAAAACAATGTCCAATAGTAATAAAATAAGCCATCATTAACCTTGTGATCATAGAATGCTGGTCAATCAAGCAACTAATTTTGTAATTTGATATAACTCATCCAAATCATGGTTAGCTTAGTCTCAGATATTAACCAACTTTGTCTCTTTTCTAAATGCTTACTCTGACATAAGAAAGTTAAAAGCCACAGGACCCTGCTTTTTTAGTCTCCAGCCAGTGGGTCAGGGGCACAGCTTATAGTTATGCTTTGATCACTGAGAAAAAAAAATAAGAAATGAGTTTCAATTTATAGAAAATTACACATGTGATACACATGGGAAAAAGCCCGAGCAGAAACAATCACAGTATTATACGATATATAAAATAAATTAATTATCAGTTTGAGCATGATGTCAAAAGACACAGTTCACAATAAGAAGTGCTTTGTTTCTTACCATATAATGTGAGGAGAAGCCTTAAAAACTGTATTTTGAAAGTGACATATTTGTAAAGAATATAGCATTTGATCTTTACATGCAAACATATTCATGAGACAACCAAACTATTCCTGAGCACAATTCATAATAAAAAAAAAAACAGAGGCTGCTAATGTATATTTGACACATAATGATGAAAAAAATCTTTTTTCTTTTTGCAATCAAATGGTACAACTGCAGGAATAAAAGTCAAACTCTCTCAGTCTTTTGAAAATCAAATGGCTGACATAAATGTTTCTAGCTGGAAATATTACAAACTGAGTTGAGAATAGACTGTCAATAGAAAAAAATAAAGTACAAAATGTAACAAGTTTACGCAAAAATGAAAATGCAATTGAAATGATTATAAGTTTGGTTATTATTCTTAATTTTTATTCTCCTGGCAGTGAAGACAATTTGAGCTTATAAAGAAGGTCTTTACCTTACTTCTACTGTCCTTATCATTTCTTTTTTCTTTTATTTTTTTGTTTCTTTACCCCACCAGCCTCTGATTCCTATTTTTAAATCAATCAGTAAAGATATCTAAAAATCTAGATGAGTGTCCTTACAGGTTTCTCCCACCATGGCTCTAGAGGTTCTCCCACACTGGGCTCAACCTGACTGAACTCAACCAGGCTGCTGTCTATAAACTCCACATGAGATTCCAGAGGCAAGTGGCCGTAGGTGGAAAATCTGATAAAAGAAACGAATATGGCTTGAAATAATTATAGTAAAAAAATTTATCACATCATCTGATCAGGTTACTGGAAGCAGCAGGAGGTTATAAATAGTGAACTACGGGTCACAGGTTAACAACCTTGCTATGTCCTTCTTTGTTTTCAATATTACGAAGGGAAGTTTCAAACAGTCCATTCCACTATGTTATTCTACCCATCTCCTTTTCTGCAAGTCTTTCCTTACCTCTCATTGTTCCAACCCCTCAAAGATCACTTTGCCAGCATGTACTCATGTCTCGATTTATTTAGTATTTCTTTCACCATAGTTAGAAAAACTTCAATCGACATGATTGCTTGAGAGATTTTATTCCTTCTCTCCCTAAATCTTACATGGTTTCTGCACGAGATGCCACAAGATTTTGAAGGTATCTAATTTCTGTCAGTTTTTCACTAGTATACAGAACTAGAAAGATTGAAAATGGTTGAATTTACATAACTTTTGAACATCTTGATAAGCTATCAATTATTATGTATCTTGTTTGACCTCAACCACCCAAAAATTAAAAAATGTATAAATGAATTGTCTGAAGCTTTTCAGACTGATAATCACGTGTAAGGAAATTGAGCTTTTCAGACTGAGACAATAAGACTAAAAGAAAAAAAATATTAAACCAAACTAAGAACCTGGCATTGCCCGGAAGATAGCACTTAGCATGGACTTCCTGTAGCTGCCGGTGGGTGAGGCTGGTAGTGTGGGCCGGATGTCCTTTGAACAAATCGCTGTAGGTGTGGCTCGGCCTGCTGCATAATTAGACTCTCAGGACTGGATTGGAGAGATAAAGAAGCAAAGAAAATCAGGCATAGAACTCAGATCATGATATGGCTAATGTAAACAAACATCTGCACATCTCACAAAATGATCCACCTCTCTTTCCAGTGGGCAAAAAGTTCCATCCATATATAAATTGACATTAAATTCTTGAAGTCCAGCTCATTCTGCAGACTGGACTACTTCAAAATTTGAAAAGCTGTCACAAACATAATTTTAATTTAAATTCTCAACTTTCATTAAGAGGATTTCTTTTTAAGTGCATAACAAAGTAGATCTAATTCACACAAAAATTTTCCTTGTTCTAGTCAGTGGCCCCTTCACTTTCAGAGTCAGGGATAAGTAAAAGCTTGGTTGGTTTTTTTTTAAATAAAAAAGGCAACAAGTTTGCTGCTTCATTGAAGGCATTTTCTGATCTTGCTTTTTACACTAGTGTCACTTGCATGATTTTTTTTCTGCATTTAGGACTACTGTCAAATGAATAAGTGTTGGTTTTGATGACAAATGGGGTTTGTAAGCGAATTTTCTTCTTCTCAGTATTTGATGCTACAAAGCCCACTACAACTTAGCTCATACTCAACTGTCTGAAAAGCACTGAGCATGGTGATATTTACAATGTCTGCTTGTTTAGTAATTATCCTTAGCATAACCCAAAATGTGCACTCTACTTGAGCAGTATGAAAAATAGTGACTAGAGCCTTAGCAATTTTACACAGTGTTGGATATTTCTTATTCATTATCTCTGCTGTCCACCAGTTATCAATAATCTGACTCCTTAAAATTTTTCTGACTAAATCCTCTTCTGTTCTAACCAGCTGCTGAAGCGCCATGGTAAAAACTTGCTCCTGGATCTCAAACCATGCAATACGAGGCAAAATTAGTGAGTTTTTCATCTGGTTCTTGTTTGGGAAACACTACAATACTAGCGCCTGAATGTTTAATGACGAACTAAATTAATAAAGAAATCCATTCTAAACAAAAAAAACTTCTGCTCAAAGTACAGCATTTGATTGGTTGAATTTGCCATTTTTTAAGGATCAAAACTCACACATCAGCCGCCTGCCTCAGATCCTCTGTAGTCAGATTGAACAGCCTGTCATTGTATGTTGTATGTTGTCAGGAAAATCATGCACAAACAGTGTCTGACCATTGCTGAAAAGAGTAACAGGAATGTCGTGCATGTTAAGAAAAAAAAAAGAATGAAGCAATAAGAAACTTGAAAGCAAAAAATGGACACTTTGGTACAAAATAAGGCTATAATATACTGACAATAATGTAGAATGCATCATATTATTCAGAAAACAGAGTAGGAATTTGTTTCCACTTTAACTTTTATCAAGTAGACATAGTGAACATTCATGGCCAAGCAAACAATATTTTCTGTCAGAGATGCAGGGTACATATATTGGAGACTTACATTGTCAGAGGTACTTTTCTTGACGAAAAACATTTACTTGGGATTTCTGTCATTTTCAGCCACACAGTTGATACTTATCAGGAAAAAAAAAGCTAGAACTCTTAGAGAAAAACATAAAATTAGCCCATTAAAAGACTGGTAAACAACTGGACCTTAAATAAATTCCACATCACGTCCAATGTACTAACACTCTATTGGGCAGCAGTAGGAGAAGAAACTAAACACACCTGATACAATCAGTGCCCCACTCTTGCAGGAGCCACCTTTCTCTCTGTAAAAATATAAAGTAGAGGTTTTCTTCAAAAAGGCTAGTCTCTCTCGAAAATTTTGTTGTGGAACAGCCGCCCCACAGTGATAAATATATATATATATTTTTTTTTTGGTTATTGAAGTCAAAGCAAATCCATTTAGATTTAAAAAAATGTATTTAAAAATTCCAAAGATGAGCTTTCTCAAAACTACCATACAAATTGAGTCTAGAGCAGTTTTTCTGTTTCTCAAAATTTACATCTCAGACATCTGATACTTTTGTATGATATCTTCATAAAAATTAGATATTGGCTTTTTAAATATTTTAATTATTTGTCCTATTTTTTTTCTTTAACTAATCAGCATTTCTAATTTTTAAAAAAAATTTTTTTGTAGATTCACAAAGCAAAACTTGTGCTAATATCTTTTTAAACTCTCCTTCAGTTTTCAAATAAGACTTAGTTTTATTTTCAAACAAAAATGTTCACTTACCTTGATGTATTAGACTGCCAAAAATATTTTGTCTATTTGGTGTTTGATATAGCCCATTCCCCCCAAAAAAAATGATCTTTTGCCTTTTTGCACATCAAACTTTAGCCTGTGGTGAACAAAACCGAACTGAAAAAATGATCCCCTTAACTCACCCACGTGCAGTGATTCAGGGATAAAGCTCAATGAGATTAAGAGTTTAGTATAATTGTTCTAGATTCAATCCTAAAGCTGTGAACTTGCTTTTCAGGTGCAAGAGAAAAAGAAAACTAGAATAAAAACTTAATGAGCAGAGCCCTGGTTTCACAGCAAGAAAACAGTGAGCAACAAAATTCACCGAGAATGTCAGCTGGTAATAGATTTAGTGAGATGAAACCTTTATCTCTTCCCACCTGATGGTGATAAAAATAATCAGAATAACAATATCAATAGTGGTAATAATAATAATAATAATAATAATAATAATAATAATAATAATGATAATGATAATAATAATAATAATAATTATATGATATCCAAAGAGATAAAAAAAAAACCATTTCTTGGCCCTTTGAATGTTTTACACAATCATGACAATCTCTATATTACAGTAGAATACCATCCACACAAAACAATATTTGTAAAAAAAAAAAACACAAGAAAAAATAACTTTTTGGAAAGGTCAAAGAAACTTAAGCATGAAAATCTTTTAATAATCTATTGATGACGTTCTTTGACAACTCCTTAGAAATGTGAATCTCTTATCTTGAATTTAGTTTCCAGATTTTTTCTAGTATATCTTACATCTGACAATCTTAGGAACTAATTAGTTATTCATGAGGCTAACTGATAAAGGTACCATATAAGAGATGCAGTGAGGCTAAAAAAAAAAAGTCAAACTGATACAGAGCGTTTTGGTGAAAAGCAGCTGCCTGCTTCACTAAAAACGAATCGGTTGATACAATTGATTAAAAAAAGGAGATACATGATTGAGAGCTTTCATTACTATGCAATTATTTTTCATTCCAAGTAGCAAACGACAGTACTGAAACAAAAGAAAACATTGACAATTTAGTACGTGAAACTGCTTCCAGATAGAGAAGACCAAGTGGCAAACAACAAATTTTGTGTAGATTAATTAAAATGTTTCTTTCCCTGCATTCTCTGCTGATGATTCAGCTTGAATAGGTTTCAGATAATGTGAATTTGTTCAATCTCATCTGCCTTGTAGAAATAAAACAGCTCTACTGTAATCAACCCAGGATAACTCTTTTTGCTGTTAACTTTGTTAGGATAGGTCATCATCAAATTAAAAATAATAATAATAATAATAATAATAATAATAATAATAATAATAATAATAATAATAATAATAATAAAGCAAACTGAAAATGATGCAGAAATGCTGGGTGGCTGGGTAGTGGTTACTTACTTCAGGAAAGACTTGGGATATCTCTGCCTCCCTCTTTATGTTGCCCAGGTAGTTCTTGAGCCTGCTGGCATATCAATCCAGGGTAGATGGTGTTGCATTCACAGCTAATCTGAAAAGAAAAGAACATGACTGGAATTAAGTATTGTCTGATTTTATCGAGCAGAAAAACCATGAAATGAAGCATACAAAAATATCAAGCACGAAAAAAAAATTAATAAAAAAATGAAGATAATATTCAGAAGAAAATATAAATAAATTTAAAAAAAAAATAAAAAAAGGTTAAGAAAATGGTAGACATACTTAAGTAGAGGTAGAGGAAGAGAAAGTACCTATCTAACCAACTTTATCCCTTTTCTAAATACTCTGACATAAGAAAGTTAAAAGACACTGTACTATACTTTTCTACGGCTACTGCCAGTGGATCAGGGAGGCAGCACATAATGCTATGATCGTGGAGAAAA
>JAWDGP010004242.1:247500-279714 GCA_033675545.1 Elysia crispata | reverse complement strand
CGTAGGTAGTAGCACTAAGGGTCCACATGATTGGTTTTATGAGTGGAAGCTCCGGTGAAATTAAAGCTAGGAAGGCGGAGGGCATCGGCATGTTTTTAACACCCAATTTAATACTGGCTTCATCGCTCCAAAATTTGGCAGATTCGATAGGTGTGAAGAGGTAGAGATGATGGGGAAAAACTGGAAGAAAAAGTTGTATGATTATAATTAGGAGGCTCGTAAGAGGCATACATTTTTAAAGAATGCCTATAAAGAAAGGCCGGGAGGCAGAAGCTCTGGAAAAGTTGTTCTCTGCTTCGACCTAGAGAATGATAGTTACCAAGGTCTAATGTGTCCAACTTTTTTTTTCTTTAAAGAAAACTATTGCTTTACAATTTGACAGTGCATTCATCATTAGACAAACTTGTCTATTGTTGCATTTAGAATTAAGAGGGGAGGCAATGGTGTAGCTGCAACACTGATCAGTCCAAACAGATTTTGTCGGGTGGCATTCTGCCTTCAAAGGACTTTGTCTCTGGTCCGACTCATGTATACCACAAAATCGCAACAGTGTAATGTCATGCTCTAGAAAGCTGTTGAAAAGAGACTCGGAAGTGTTGAGAGAGTGGGCATTCTCAGATTCAAGAAGTTGACAATTCCCACAGAATTATTGAAAAAGCACTCTCTAGATCATTTTTAGGTCTACAGCCCCATCAGCCGGGTAAGATTGCTGAAGTCAGTGAGAAAGGAGCCACCGGTACATTTCATGAAAATGCGCAAGGATGGTTTCTTAGACTGAGTAAAGAATTTGATGTATGGCAAGGATAAGTCTCTCTTTCTTTCATACAAATATTGCCATAGTGCAGACAAAGAACATTGTGTCGTTTCTATCATGAAAACAAGCAAAACAGCACATGCTGATCCACTAAATCCTTCTCTTCATCGAATGAAAAAAATGTTGTTGCTCAAGGACAAAGTAAACGACCTTAAGCTCATGTATTGTTACATGCTTGTCATCCAAAAAAAAAAAAACACTTCGTATCTTTTATTGAGAAATAGGGAATAATTATTATGTTTACTTGTTTAAATTGTGAGTACTGGCCCACTTTTAGATGAAAAGCATCATTCATGATTTTAATTTTTAGTATGAAGTTGGCTATTTTTAGTTGGTTTTTATTTTTCTATATTTTATACTTCGTAATTTTTGTGTTTTTAATTTTTTATACTCAAAATATGGATTATTCATTGGTTAACCTTTGATAACATACATATTCTCTTGCATCTTTTATTTAAATAAAAGGAATCCAATACAGGTACAATCTCCCTTACTGATGTTGAGTTGATGTATTTCATATTTTATATATCGGACATCACTGATTTATTATGGATAATTCAGCTTTATCGTCCCTCTCATATTTGTCATAAAAGAAACCATTTTTTTATTTCTTACATTTAAACAACACCAAGCAAAAAGTGCTGATTTTGATGCATTACATTTTATATATGCTATACTCAATATTTTGGTCATGGTGATGAAATCTGTAATGTTTTATTTTTTGTTATCAAATTTCCTAAAAAAAAACTTTAAAAGATGTTTCAATGTATCAAATGGTGCTTGGATTTTGCATTACTGAATTTCTGGAAAATAAAACCAAAAGAACATATAGATCTAGTTGTTTCCAAATGCATTATAATTTATCATTACAATTTACTCAATCATCATTACATCATAATCATCGTCTTCTTTTTATCCCCCTTTATCAAGTTAACTTTCTTTTTCTTTTTAAAAAGTAACTCATTATTCCCCATTAAATTCGGTCAGAGTCAAACGAGAGTTTTAAAAAGCCTTTATCTATTTCACATGGCATCGAATACCGTATTAACATTAAATAGATCTAGCACAATTAAAATAGTTTGTCAAACAAGTTGTACTCTCAACTCAATAATAGAAGAAAAAAAAACCAAACAATAAATAATTTTCTATAATAAGAAAAATGGAGATGGAACAAACAACCACTAAAAAAGGGGATCATGGTGAAGGCATTATGATCTTTGTGGAGATAGGACACTCAACCACTGAGCGGATCTATTCCTTGCTTCATTCAGAAAATTCACAAATTCGGGCTCTAAAACGTTAATATTTTAGTCTAAACTTCAAGGGCTTATTTGGTGCCTTTTTAGTCAGAGAACTAAAAAGTATCACCAGAGAAAGGAAATGTACACAGCTTTAAATCAGTTCGCGTGGGAATCGTCAGACTCCATTTTCTCATTTTATACAAAACGTGGAGATAGAACAAGCAAGCACTAGGGCGACAATAATTCAAGGCAGGAAAGACAGAGGGCATGGACATCAACAGTAATGACGGTGACAGAGATTGCAAGAAGAGTTATGGCTAGAATGAAAAATGGGGCATTTGAAATAGTGACCAAGAATCACAAAGTTGTAGATCATAACTTTATTCTAAAAGCGGAGGTGAGGGGAGAAAGATATTTTCCCGATCTTGTATAATTAAAGTTTCATATTTTGTCCTTAACTTATTGCTAATTGTTTTTTTTTTTGACAATTATATAGATTGTTATGACTTCGGCCGGACGGATCGACACCCAACTCCCTCTCCTCTCGACCCCCCCCCCCCAATTTCTTCCGGCCTCCGACAAACTCTGTCCCTACCTACACCTATTCTAATATGCGAAGAAGAAAGGCCTTACATATAATAGTATGCAATACTTCTTTTTTTAAAAAAGCTCAAGGAACTGGAGAGTAAAGTAAAGTTTAATATCTTAGAGAAAAAAAGCAAGATGATGTAGAAGAAGAAGGAGACAAGAGACGAGAGGAGGAGGAGGAGGATGAGAAGCAGAGGGAGAGGGAGAATCAGGAGAAGGAGGAGAATTAGATGGAAAAGAAGAATCAGGAGAAGAAGAAAGAAATGGAATGGGAAAAAAGACTAAGAGTTGGAGTGAGAGAAAGAATGTGTAGATGAAAAAGAACTAGAGGAAGAGGGAAAAGGAGGTTGAGGAGTGGCAAAATGTAGAAAGAAAAGGAAATTAATGGAAAGTGGGAGGAGGGAGAAGCAAAGGAAAGGATTGGAAGAGTTAAGGGTAGAAAGGATGAAGAGGAAGATGAGAGAGAGAAAGAGAGAGAGGGGAGAAAGAAGAAAACGACGAGGGAAAAGTAAAAGGCTAGAAGGATGGGCTTAAACTTGAGGAGCAGGATGGTTGAGAGATGGAAAATTAAGAATAGAATAAATTATGAAAGGTGCTTACGAAACTTACAAAAAAAAAAAAAAAAGAAAAAAAAAAAGAAAAAGAAAACGGTGAAGACATAATATTATATTTTCTTTTATGTGCTACTAAACATTTTTTTCTCGATGAAAAGTAAGAAGGTATGACATCTATTTGTACAATTTTAATAAGTAGGACAAAAATTTTTGCGTTATAAAATTAATTCTTAAACCAAAATATGCACAACATTGAGAGTAGCAGCAACACAGTGGGTAACTTGTTACTGATATAGTATATAATGTATATATATATATAACCTTATATTTCACACCTTCTTTTTAGATTATCACGTCACATCAAGCTCTTGAGCTTGTAAACCAGTCTATCGAATATTGCATTCCTCAGAAAAGGTTAGAGTAAACGTCATAATACATTTTATATAAAATCGATCTATATATTTTTTTAGTTCTTTTCTTATTTCTCGACAGAATCTTCAAATCGTCACTCAAATCCACAATATACACTCAGATTTACTTTTTAAAACAAATTATGAATCAATGTCGAGCCTTGTTTGAGTGACACACTTTGCCGCGACAATATCATAACTATATAACAATTCTCCTCGTTATCTGTATGGTTATTCCTCATGTGACCAAATTCATAGAATGTGATCAGACCGTCTTAAACAGCATCAGGAGAAGCATTGATAATGTAGCTATAATGTTGAGAGACAATAAAAGCGATCGTAAATATATAATTTTTATTCTGAAGAGAAACATAAGAAAAATTCAAACGTTCCTCATCAAAAATCATAGTTTCATGGTTTTTGTCTTCTTTTTCGATACACATTGCTAATGTATAAAATAGTACCTGAAAAAGAAAACAAACAATGCATGCTTCACGATTTCATGAAAAAAATATTGATGAAAGAAATTCTTTACCAAATAGGAGTTGATCTACATGGGTTGTATATAAAGGTAAAAAAAATTGATCAAGCAGTTTTTATTCAACCTACAGAATCACAAAGATGCTGTGTTTGCCTGCAAATGAGCAAAATGTCTAGGGCCCTGGTTTCGAATGATAAGCAGTTCTGTAATATGATAAAATTCGACTCTGGACCAACTTAAAAAAACTTTTTTCCTACTTTGATTAGTTTGCCCTCTTTTTTGGGCTTAAATCCAATTTTTAAGCCCAAATTTGATCTTGAGCAAAGCAACCAAATCTAGACGTCGAATATCTCCATCAAGGGGTCACGGGACCATAGAGAAAGAACAACCTCAATAGTTTGACTTTTGAATACAAATGCAGTAGAACACAAATAGAAATTTAGAGTGATTAATTAAACCCAAGTTTAGATAGTATGGATTGATCATTTACCCGCCGAAAGAGCTGAACGATCGGTTAAAGGTGGATTCATACACCACCAATGCACATGCCTATGGAAAAAGAGAGAACTCATATCGGTAGGAAAAATGGAGCACGATTTTCTCGGATCATAACTCCTGTTAAGAAAAACTTCTGTGAGTAATCTGTGCATTGAGTATTTTCACGTTTTATAAGATCATAGTTACTCTAGAAGATTTTGGTTGTATAAAAAAATCTTAAAAGCTGTGAGCTGAAAAAAAATTAACCGATATGCTGATTCGATGTAATATTTTCCCGATGTTAGAAAAAAATTAGCTGTTATTTATTCAGTTTCAGTTGCCAAGGTATTGCCTCAACTTGACTTACATTTACTGCAACAGAAAAAAATGCAAAGGTTAGAAATTAATTAAAAACTATTCATAAATGATTCAAATCAATCCATCTCTTTTTTAATGATAACAAAATAATCATCTCTCAATATTAAAAAGATGCTCAATAATAAACGTAATCTATGACTTAAAAGCCGATCTTAACTTTATCGATCTGGAAAAAGAATTAATGATGTAGGTCTAGATCTAGATTCCAATATTTTTTTCAAATGTAAGTCAATAACAAACACATGTAATGATTATCAACCAAAGAAAATATTTAGTATTTTAGAAGAATGGAAAAAGAGGAAACAATAAAGTTTTAAGGAGCTTTAATTCATCTTGCGATAATTACTAACAATTAAACACTCGCAATATTATGAGATACGTTTCCTCATCTCGGAGTTATCATTTTAAGTTGAATAATGAACGGAAAACGGATCTATATTTGCTGTTCTAGTTGTAATAAACTAGTATGTTTACAGAAGCATTTAAGAGATAACAAATAAATGTAATTGAAATACAAATCCCCACCAAATAGGAGAGCCTGCCACGTTCAGAAAATTCTGGAATAATCTTCTGAAGCAGGGTGTAAATGAGAGACGGTAGCTGCGCCATAATGTAAACAGAGCACACCAGAGTCGTAGATTGTACAACACGGACATCTTTTGGCGACAGATGGTGTGACGTCTTGGAGTTTGTATCCCCGGAACCAGGGTCACCGACAGGCTTTGATCGCACCTTGGACGACTCGTAAAGTTTGAAACTCAAGAGAGCCGCACACGTTATAATCGTGATCATTGAGATTGCCTGAAGTGTGTTTTTGTTAATGATGTCGTTTATAGTTTGCTTGTAAGCGGATTCAATTCTGTTTCCTACAAAGCTTACAGACAAATATGTAGTGTTTCTCTGAGCATCCGTTTTCCATTTCAGAGTGAGTATGGACAATACTGGTATATGGAAAAGAATATCTATGCAAAACAGGACAATTACAGAAATAACAGTTCTTTTCCTGGTGAAAACTGATTTAAACCGCAAAGGTATCGCTACACAGGCACATCTCGTAACACCAAGGAATACAGTGGTGTAAGCAGAAAAATCGTACATTGTAAAAGCAGGCCAGAAAAGAATGAGGAACATTTCATATAATACTCGACTTCGATTCGTTCCGAGCCGAGAAAAACCATTTCTCAATGTTAGAGGGGCAAATAAGAAAAGAAAGATGGCATCCGAAACAGATATGGTGAGCAGCAAAGTTGTAACACTGTCTTTAACACCGGCTTTGATAAAAGTTACTATGTTGAGCGTGTTTGTGATTAAGCCTGCTACAAGTAAGACTGGGTAAAAGGGATGAACAATTGCCACAAAGATATCGTACTCTCGTTTGAAGGGCTTATCAAAATATTCGGAATCCAAAGTAGCGTTTAGCTCTCTCAACATTGTGAAAGTCCCCATAGTTTTCACTTTTTTCTTTGCAGCTCTCTTAACTTCTTGGACTAATAAACGGATACCTTTCCTTATGTTTCAGTTAATAAGAGCCCTTTGTGGTTCCTTCCAACAAGCAAGTAATATAAAAGGAATATTAAACACAACTATCTACTCTAGGCGAGAGCGTTATCTCAGTTCTTCTAATTTTTCCTCCAGTCCGAGAAAACGTCTATTTGGGATACCTGCAACCGTCCCTATTCTGAAAAAATGAAAGAACGAAACGAAATTGTGTGAACCTTTATTTAAGTAAATATTCTAAAAAAATAAAAAAATGACATTCATTACTAAGTGATATTTAAAGTTTATTTTGAAAGAAAAAAAATGTTTCTGTGGTGGTGATAATTTAATAGGTAAATATGCTTGCTAAGACGTCTGTCGTGGAGATATTTTTTAGGCAGAACTTTAATTAAAGATCGTATAGAATATGGTTCATCACTGACTTTAATGGTGAAAATATCTTATTACTGAACAGTAATTGTTGAGATGGGGAAAATTGATTATAATTTTTTTTTATAATAAATGCATCTTCTGTCTCACTCTGGCGATGATTATTGAAAGGTTAAGGTTATTTGTTTTGTTCTCTGGCTTATAGTCGAAAAGTAAATATCTTTTCTCTGATTGGTAGTCTCTAATTAAACAAAATTCTACGTCTAATTTGACATAGTGGTGGCGCTTCCTCTTATTAGCAACATGTTTCAACCAATAAAAAAAAATTAAAAAAGAAAGCCTACTAGTAACAAGATTATGGTAGTGACGATTATTATACATGTAATCAAAACTTTTCACACCGTTATTCCATCACGCCTTCAATTAAAAAAAGAATATTTTTTTCCCTTTTAATCAAAGTTCCACGTGCTCATGCTTTAAAGAAAATAATAAGATAATTTGTATTAATAATGGGTATTAGAGATACTATTATCTTTGATCATATCTTCCATAAATTGTGCCAGTTTAATAAGGATGGGGGAAATTTTAATTAACAAATATCCTATCATTTTCACTTTCCCTCATTTACAAAGTTCTCCCAATTTCATATGGGCTGAAATAACTCTCAATGTATGACGATTATCAGCTGAAGTGCATCCTTGCAACGATAGGATTCGGATTTCAGTTGCGGTTACATGTATGAGATCAACTTTGAGTGAGCGAGAATAAAGTGAGTGATATAGTGTGTGTGTGTGTGTTTGAGAGAGAGAGAGAGAGAGAGAGAGAGAGAGAGAGAGAGAGAGAGAGAGAAGCTGGACGAGTTGAAATTAAGATAGTCAGTACACGAACAAACTGCAGAGACAAAGTAAAATACCGTTAAATGAAGTGAGTGAGTAGAACTGTTTTTTTTTAAAAATCCAGAACCATAAATTTAACCAACAAAATTTAACATTGCCACTCTTCTGTTTTCAAATTTTTACAACAGTCACGTTAATATGAAATAACAGCATCAGAATTCATCCTTTATTTCAGCTCGACATTGGAGAAGTTGCGATATATTTTCTCCTTGCCATGCCTGAATTATATCTATGTCTACATATCAATTTCGTATTTGTTTTAAATGTGCTTTTTTCCATTCTAAAAGAGAAAATAAACAATACTCACAGAACTTTTTCAATTTTTAAAATAGCTTACTTATATGAAATAATAGAACCAGCAGTTATAATTTTATGAGTTTATTATTCCAATTACAGCTCTACAAACACACAAGTACTGTGTGACGAATGCTGTTTTATTAATACTCAAGCTTATTTAATTCTGGCGTTAGGGTTTCTTCATGTGTGCGCCGGCTACTGCCACTAGTTATGTATCCTCTGCATTTTTTTTTTTCATGTGTGACATTCAATAAACTAATCGGGGCCTAACATTGTGCCTTTAGCACACCAGGAACACGCACAAGCCGACCAATGAGTTATCTGCTATCCCTAACCGGGGAAGTCATCTCAATCTGATGCTGGTAACAGCTGGAGGACTTTGCTGGAAGAGACCCTGACCTGGACTTGACCGTCAAAAGCAAACCGCTCTGCTGATACTCCGTCAGGTACCTCTTTGACAGTGCTCCCGATACAGCTGTATTGTGGTGCCGGTAGAGAAAGCAGGCTTAATGATATCCACATTTCACGCTTGACGCTGTCATCTCACAATTCCAGTCCCAAACCAGTAATAAACGTTAACCCCTCAACCTATGATCCCACCAGACTACTCCAACCAAATAATTTATGTTCAGACATAAGTTATGTTATAATCATTTCATTTTATCGATTTATTTAAAAGAAAATGCAGTTGAGTGTCAATGAACCATCTTGAAATAGGATAACAACTTTGAATTGTTTTTTGTTTTAAAGTTTTCATTGAAAATGTGAATTTTGTTTGGTTAAATCTGTGCGAATAAACAAAAGTTTAAGATATTTGAAGATTCCATACTTGGTAAGTTCATGATATTCTCTTTTCTTCAAATACTTAGAGACTGTTCGTCACAAATGATCAAGTCTAATCAATGCCATTTTTTACCAACTTCTTATAATACATATTAGTTACGGACATTCATATTAAAAGAGAACATTGTCATGTATAAGTTTTTCAAGTTGTGGAGCATTAAAGGCAAAAGTTGTAGATCCCGACCGATAAAAATTATGCTAAAATCTTTTAAGGTCGTTTTCTCCGAAAGTTGTTTTTAAGATGTCAACGTTTGTAATGATGAATCGTCAATATTCTTTGTTTAGTATCGAACTTTTTTATGGACTTCTTGAAAGAGATCATCCAAAGATTTGGACGGAGCCGCGCATGCCACAGACCCTCTAACAAGTAGACTTTGCTGAAAAATGTCGGAATCAGATAGTATTCAAATCTTAAGAATTACGGAAAAGTTTATCGTCCTGATGCTGCGAAAAGTAAACGAGACTTTGATGACAAAAATGATAACGAGAATGGCGATAAAAGATCTTAGTCCCGCGGACCACCTCCTCGAAGACGGTACAATTCTTATGGCTTCAGCGAGAAGACTATAACCCTAAGCCTGAGCGATCATGTGACCCATTGTGGAAAATCGTATAAATTGTCATGAACTGGACCATTCCCGTGATTAGAGGGGAAAAGAAAGAGAAAGATACAACAGAGATTATGGCAGGTCGTACAGTATGATAGGTCACGTGCAAGTCACAACACCTATTCAATGGCACAACGACTAATCTACTTTGTTTCCTGGTGCGGGACGCAGTTCCAATTTCTTTGAAGTCCGTTTCCCCTCGAGAGTAAGAGAACCACTGTAACAACACGTGTCAGCTTCTCCATGCCGTCTACATGAAGCGCGTGATAGTTTTCATGCTACTCGTGTCATGGCTGATGTAATTTTAAGTAACACTACTAGCGTTGAAAACGGACAGCTTCTAGGGACTTTACAGTGATGGCACCATTGAAGAGTTTTATTCGGTAGTTCTTACGCCGACCCAAAAGTCTGCAGAGCAAAATTCGCCACCAAGTCTGAGAGATGAGCGCGATTAGCATTAGAGTGACAATAATCAGAGACAACTAACCTACCAAAATTGATCTTCGACCTGTATTACCATTAAATTAATTTAAGTTGAAGGAGAAATTATGTATCCTTAAATAAAACAAAGAAAAAGGTAGTAGAGAGTAAAACATACTATCAAAAAGATGATATATCTTATAGGCGAGAAAAACGTGGGTCTACTATAGTAGCATGCACATCTTTAATTTTTTTTTTATCTCCACTGGCACATTCATACCAGAGAGAAAAAGGAAACTTAGCGTCCCCAAAAACAAGAAAAGAAAAGAAAAGAATACTTGATTTCTTAAACTTTTAGAGTCGCTTAGGGTCAGACTTGAGTGAAGTATCACAGACCCTCACGCAACTCATAATAAAGTCCAGACGTAAAACATTTTATGGACACAAGATTGTCAGGACAGCTTGGATGAGTAGGAAAAAAATATTCACGCACGTCAGCGCTAGAGGGTACTTTACATGTACAAAATCTGTACGGTGCAAACCGATACATCGATTGAGCAAAACAATGGGTAAATTTCTGCAGAGAAACATTGTGACGCTCTTCTCAGATTCTTACCCATGATCAAATACTCTCATCCGAAGAATACTACATTAACATTTAACATTGCTAAATGCGCACTTATTTTAATTACCTATAAAATTCTCACTGTGACAATGATCGTGATAATCATGCTGATGAAGGTGACTTTGTTGATTCACTAAAAGGATTCAGAAATCATTATGCTTAGTAATTGAGATTTAAAACAAAATTATCAACGAAATATGAAAGTGTTGGCCGCATCATACAGAGAGTGGACTTTTTGTATTCCTAGATTGAATTTATCCTTTTTTCCTTTTTGATTATTCTTTCACTCTATCAAGAATCAGCCGTTTGTAAAATCGTATTGAAGGGTTTAGGTGAAATATTTTGGCTCTATTGGCTCTATTGACTAAAGAGGCTGATTTCATGAAAAGAACAGTCTCTATCTAAAAATATTTGTGGATATGAACTTAAATATGTGATTTTATAATGCACAAGAGACAAATAACTAGAAGTTTAAAGTAAAAGAATTCAAATGTATAAAGCTCTTAATAGAGACAGGCAGAGGACAGAGACAAATTTAGATAGAGAGCGAAAGAAGGAAAGAGATAGAGATTGCCCAAAGTTAGTTATCTTATTAGCTCATTTCTATGTATTCATGCATCACTCATCTTATCTGTTCCCAATTAAAATTTTTAATCTTATATGACTGAAAATGATATTCATATATGGAATTCGAAGCTACTTGTAGATTCTTGTGCCTTTGCTCCATCTCGACAGACAAGGAAAGTCTGATCATTAATCTTTGGATCTGGCTCAAAAAAGAATTCGTAATTTTAGAAGATTTCAAATGTACGTGGAGATGTCTCATCGGCTGTGTAAAGATATAGCTCAAATCTTGGGTTCTGTGCTGGTCGTTGGAATCTATCGCATTGAAGTCGATTCTGATTTGCACATCCCTGCGAATCTTTTCTCTCACATAGGAGGCTTAGTGATCAAAATTTTCATACAGAGAGTGCACTTTTTGTATTCAAGGGTTGAATTTATCCTTTTTCCTTTCTGATTATTCTTTCACTCTAACAATAATCAGTCATTTGTAAAATCGTATTGAAGAGTTAAAAGGTAAAATATTTCGGCTCTATTGACTAGTTAAAATGTGGATCAGCTCTTCAGAGCATTTAGAGCCAAGGGTGAAAAAGCATTATTTTTGGTATTAGAAAACGCCAAAGCATATCCGATAGCAAAATGATATTTTCAGTATTGAACACATTGTTATTATTACAAATTTTTGTTCATGGTTCTGAGAGAAACGTGTGCGACATCCATTTACTGAGATCTATTGTATCTGCTTAGCTTTCGAGTAAATGCAAATTAAATAACAATTTTGCCTATCAATTCAGTTAAATAATGTTAATTGTTACATAAAGATGAAAGAATTTGTCTTTTCTACACCTTTGAAATTGATGAGCCATGACGAATTGAACCTCGTTTGTCGTAATGCTTGAATGACTGTAACCACAGAAAGCGAAATGATTAAACCAAATCACATATATTTTGCCAAAAGTATCTTTATATTGACATAAAAAAGTGTTTCTAAAAATCATGCAAACGAAAATGTTATTTGGTGACAATAAGGTAGAGTGAACAAGTTCAAAAATTTCAATGTTCGAATCATTTTAGTTAAAAAAATTATTGGCTTTTCGTCGCTTCCGTAAAATTATGCATTTTGTATAAAGCACAACCTATATTTAGTAGACCACTCCCTACACACAATATTCTAGTTAATAATCTATTCTATCGTGTAGGCTGTTGCTACAAAAACATTATATGTGATGCATACTTTGGTCTTCAGACCTTAAACCTTGTAGAGTCTTCACAGGACACCCTCATTGGTGTGTGGGTGTTATCAATTAGGCTATATTAATGGGAAAAAAAGTGGGTGGGTGGGGAGCTTTGAACAAACACGGCATCAAATCTTAGAGGACATGATGCATATTTATTAACAATTAACCATTAATTGAGTTTTTTTTTTAATCAATCTTTTACTCTCATTGAAGATGAGATGCTAAACATCTTCTTTTTTGTTCATGTCTCCACAGAGGACACCATATTCCTCCGTAATATAAATATCCCAGTGCTATTTCAGTCGCACTTGCCAAAGGAGCTGAACAGTTGGTTAAAGGTGGATTCACACAAAATCAATGCAGAGGACTAACGAAAAACGAAGGTCAGATCTGTAAGAAAAATGGAATTGTTTTCATTCATCCATGTCTCCTTTTGAAAGAAAACATTTGATACGATCTATACACTGATAGTTTTGTTGTTTTATTTACTTATTTAATTAATGTATTATGGTAGTTCAAGTGCTCATCCTTAACGCATGTACTAGATCATATTAATTACCCGAAATAATGGTAATATGTGAGCGCCTGTTTTTTTAAACAATTGTAAAAGCTCTGAGTGAAAAGAAAAAGATATGTCAGGTC
The DNA here is from genome assembly GCA_033675545.1 of Elysia crispata. Lineage (NCBI taxonomy): Eukaryota > Metazoa > Mollusca > Gastropoda > Plakobranchidae > Elysia > Elysia crispata. Next base: position 266,775 of record JAWDGP010004242.1, on the reverse strand, counting down.
TATATTTTATTTTGTTTCCAGGAAAAAGTTGGCAGTTTCTTTTTCATTTTAAGACGCCAAGGTTTGACTGGTTTGACTTAATCCTACTTAAAGAAATAAAAAAGTAAAAGTATTTCAATAAACAATGAAAGCAGATCATCCCTTTTTCATTTGCAATCGAAGCAACTGACAATACAAAAAAGGTTACATTAAACAAAATCTTAATCTAGCATTTAAAAGTCGTTCTTGATTGCATGGATTTAGAATAGTTGATCCAGTGCTATAAATATTTCAAATCTATCTCCGAGTTAATTACAAATATTTAGAAGTACTATAAACCTATTGTTATATTTTGTATCTTAGGAGAGTAAAAAAAAAAGATGAAAAATTGCCGCTTAAACTTGTTTTATTTCCTTTTGCGATGATTACTTATAGTTACTGACACATTTATTCGAATATTTTGAGACCTATTTTTTTTTATTTGAGAGAAATTATTTCAAGTTGAATAATGACTAAAAACCGGTCTGTATTTGCTGTTATATAATAAATGAATATGTTAACAGAAGCATTTAAGAGATAACAAATAAATGTCACTGAATAAACAAATCTGCAAAAAATGGACAAGCCTGCCAAGGCCAGAAAATTCTGGAATAATTCTTTGAATCAGAGTGTAAAACAGAGACGGTAGCTGCGCCGTAATATAAATAGAGCACACCAGAATCGCAGACTGTACAACACGGACATCTTTTGGCGACAAATGATGTGATATCTTGGGGTTTGAAATACTCTTTGCGTCCCCGGAACCAGGGTCCTCGACAGGCTTTGATCGCACCTTGGACGACTCGTACAGTTTGAAACTCAAGAGAGCCGCACACGTTATAATCGTGATCATTGAGATCGCCTTAAGTGTGTATTTGTTGATGATGTCATTTAATCTCATCTTGTAAACTGTATCAAATCTGTTCCCCACAAAGCTTACAGGTAAGTATGATGTATTTCTCTGAGCATCTGTTTTCCATTTGAATGTGGATATGGACAACGCTGGTAGATGAAGAAGAACTTCTATGCAGAACAGGACAATAACAAAAATAACAGTTCTTTTCATGGTGAAAACTGATTTAAACCACAAAAGCATCGCTTCACAGGCACATCTCGTAACACCAAGGAATGTAGAGGTGCAGAAAAAATCGTGCATTATGAAAGCAGGCCAGAAGAGAATAAGGAACATTTCATACAACACTTGACTTCGATTCATTCCGAGCCAAGAGAAACCTTATCTCAAGGCTACAAGGACAAAAAGGCAAACAAAGATGGCATCCGAAACAGATATAGTGAGCAGAAAAGTTATAACACTGTCTTTATCACCGGCTTTGAAAAAAAAAGACTACTATGTTGAGCGTGTTTGTGAGTGAGCCTGCTACAAGTAAGACTGGGTAGAAGGGATGAACAATTGCCTACAAAAATATCTAGCTCTCGTTTGAAGAGCTTTCCAAAAGATTCGAGTGCCAAGGTAGCTCTCTCAACATTGTGAAAGTCTTCAAAGTCTTCACTATTATTTTGGAGCCTCTCTTAACTTCGTGTTCTTATAAAGGTAAACTTTTGTTTATGTTTCAAATAATAAGAGCCCATTTTGTTTTCTTACGAAACAAGTAACCTACATGGTCCTAGATGTGAAGCAAATGAAAGAAATTGAAATCAAATGAAGAGGACTTAAATTCTCCACACCTCCACGTTTTCTATTGAATCTCGAAAAAAATCATTAGAGAAGTTATACTTTTTAATTACAGGACATTATAAAATGTTATCCAAAGAAAATAATTAATTTTCCTCTGTATATGAAAAATTTGATTAAATCATCATATGTGCAAATTTATTTAAATGGATGTATTAAATATAGAAAAAAGGAAAAGAACATTTATTACAAACCTCTAATTGATAGTTTATCTTAATAAAAAAATGTTTTTGGGGATATTATTTGGGTTGTGAAAATCATCTTTAAATTCCCTGTCGTGGAGACATTTATTAAGTACAAAATCTTATAACACCATTAAGGACTAGAGAGAAAAAATACTGAACAGTTTATGCTGAGAGGCTGGTTATGGGCGAATTAACTAATTTGAGTATTTGGCTAGTTTTATAAAAATACATCTTCTGTCTCCCCCTAACTATGTTTATCGAACGGCTTCACGTATTTGTTTCTGCACTGGCTGCAACCAAAAAGTAATTATTTTTACCAAATGGTAGTCTTTATTCAAACAAAAGGCTACTTCTATTTGACAAACATCTGGCTGCTTTTATGATGATAATGGTGGTGACGAATGTTAAACATATTTCAAAATATTTCTCACACTTTTTCCAACATGTCTTATATTTAAAAATTTCGTTAAGTTTGTTCTCTTTTAATGAAAGCTGTGAGTTAAGGTATTATCGAAAGTAATTAACTAGTATTATAAATTTTGTAAAAGAGATACTACTATCTGTGATCATATCGGCCTCAATTGGTGCTTAAGGTGGAGAAGAAACCAATTACCGTTAAACATCCTATCATTTCCCTGTCCCTTGTTTACAAAGGTCTCCAGAATATATATGAAACAAAAATCAATATCAATGTACAATGATCATGAGGTACAGTTCAGCCGCACCATGAAAAGATTCTAACTTTAAAGCCAGAGTTACAATTACCCGACACATGTAAATTAAAACTTCTGTTATCCTTACTCACTCTAGGCAGAAGGATCTAAGCCTCTAATAAAGAGAGAGAGAGGGAGGGAGGGAGAGAGAGGGGGAGGGGGGAGGGAGGGAGGGAGAGAGAGAGAGAGAGAAAGAGAGAGAGAGAGAGAGAGAAAGAGAGAGAGAGAGAGAGAGAGAGATAGAGAGAGAGAGAGAGAGAAAATCAGAGTAAGATTGTCCCAAGTTATAATTTAAAAAAAAACTACATTTGAGATAATCTAACGATTAAAGCACAATAGCGAAAAGCAGGTTGAAATCAGTTACCAAGGGTTTTTAAGGGAAAGTGATATCTTTATAAATTATCTGATTTTCTTTTGTCCTCCCACCTTACATTCTCCCTTTCAAGACTACTTTCAAGTATAGCCACACTCTTTATGCTATCTTCCTTTAACATTAATTTTGTATCTGTAAAGCAAAAAAAAGAGGGATGGGTGATTGGAGAAGCTGGGGTGGGGGTAGGGGGAATATCTTGTCAACATAATTAAAAGGGGTTAAATGGGAAAATTCCTGAATAACATGTGCCTAAAACCGGTTTTTGCATAACTTGGTTCGTTATTGTAAAAGTGGAAAACAGGGATATCGTACTAGTCTTCATTTAAATAAAACGCTTGTTACTGCAGCATCCTATGAAAATTATGCAAAAACGAAAAAAAACAAAATACATATGAATATATGCAAAAGCTTTAAATGGAAGGGAAATTGGAGTTTCAGTTGAGGAATGTATTGGATATCGTTAATCTAGATTTAAGGTGTACCGGTATAAATGTAGACCCACTTCGATTTTTTCGTCTTTCTGTGATTGTTTTTCAATATTCTACAACATATATGACAAAATTTTCTCGGCATTCAAATTTCAGTTCAAACACATTTATTGGGGTTAAAAGCAAACTAAAGCTGAGTTGTAGCTGGAATAATAAATCATGACTGTCAAATGTATCACTGTCCATTTTCTTTAAAAAATGTGTCTTAAAATCAAATGTATAGGAAGAAATCACTTAAGATCAACATTGTCTGTGAAAACATAATTACCATGATTGCAGCTACTTTTGTTTCATATCTAGCGTGCAACTCTTATAATAATCCCGGTCAGACAAAGCATCGATATAGTTAATCTGTTTGTCGTACATTTATACCTTTCCGAGCAAGCGTTGTTTGGATTCAACTTCTGAGCTATTGGTTTTAGATTGTGTTTTGCCTTTTTCACGAGTGTCCTTATCATTATTTTGTTGAGCATCTGCCATTTTTGTCTGTATTTAATTTGAACAATTACCTAAAAATGTAAGGGAATAAAAAATGGATTTAACAAAGTGCTTATCAAACCAACAGAGTGTAATTAAGTTAGTAGTTCTCTAGCAAATGATGTTTAGGAAAGTATTGAAAAGACTAAGACAAAAAAAATCTTTATTAAAAACAATTGATAAGCTACAGTTAAACTCATGCTCTGTGTTAGCTTTGAGATCCAGTTTATTTTTTGCTGGGTTTTGTTTAGCAGCATGTTTTTCTTCTGAGATTCAATTACATATTCTCAAAGACACTATTCAGTTGAGTTTGAAATAATTTTAACGTGTGGATGGTACCACACACAACTCATATCTTGATACACCTTGTTAAATTTCATCGCAAACGAACTCTCGTTTACAACAAATCATTCTTACTACAACCTGTCTGATAATAGATTATAATTGGCTGAACCAACCTTTTAACTTCATCCAATCATATTTTCTTATATCATTCTCTGCAAGCCTGTCGGTAACTAAACATTTTGACATGATGTCGGAGAAGAGCTGTATACAATCCTTAAAATCAATTATAAGATCTAGATTTAGATTCTAGATAGTGTCGCAAAACAGAAACAACCTTAAAAAGTTGATCCTGACAAGAATTTCTCACAATATTGGCATACTGTTTACCGTTGAAAAATAATCATACTTATTATTTTAAAGTCTTTTCTTGAAACTTTTGTGTGAAAGTGACACGTCGACACCAATAGAAGCTTGTTCTCCGGATTATCTCTTGTTTTGCAAAAATGCTGATTCGTTTAGGGCATATACATTCAATTGTTCACTTAGTCATTGAATGTCGTAGTCAAGTGTAAATTGAATGACACAGAGGGTAACAGCACCGTTGATAACTTACAACTGATGTGGCACATGATATAACGAGAGTGTTTATAACCCTTAGAGATAAATGCTGCTCCAACTGATCATATCCACAAACATTGCCGTCCACAAATGTCAGCAAAATGTTGCAGCCTAATCAGAGGTATTTAACCTTATAATTATTTTGAACATTCATCGTACATTAATCACATCACATTTAAGTTCCATTTAAGTTTTAAACTCAAGTTTGTCCTTGGGCCGTAGCTACAGATCTAGACGTCAAATATCCTTTATCAAGGTCCTAGGTATAGCCGAAAAATTTAAAGAACAGGTCAACAAACCATAGATAAGGAACAACTTTAATATGTTGACATTTGATACTGAATAGATATTAAACAATTTACAATGAAAAGTTTCACCAAAATTTAGATAATATGGAATGATCTCTAGCATAAATTAATAGCTGTATTGCCAAAAGACCTAAACGGTCGGTTAAAAGTGGATTCACTTGCGATCAATACACTGGCCTATCAAAAAAAAAAAAAAAAAAAAATAGAGAACGAATTTAGATCAGTGCTAAAAATGGAGCATGATTTTCTTCAATTGTAAATCCTGTTAATAGAAGCTTTTTCGAACGATCTGTACACTTAGTGTTTTCCCGTTTTATTTAGTTATTTCATTTAACTCTTGGATCGCTCACCCTAAACACATCGTATCAGATCATTTTAACCATACGTTATAGAGCCACTCTGTAAGTTTTTAGTTATTTGAACAATATTTAAGCTGTGTATTGAAAGAAAACGATATGATAATTCGATATGATATTTTTCATGTAAGGTAAAGCAATTAGCAGTCATTTATTCAGTTTAAGATGCCAAAGTATTTCCTTGGTTTGACTTACCCCTCCTTAAACAGAAAAAAATGCAAACGTTAGAAACAAGTTTTAAAATATTTGTAAATATTGCAAAAAACAGTTCACCTTTTTTTTTTAATTGATATCAAATATTCTTTTAATAATAAAAAAAGATGCACAATATTAGACTTATTCTGTGGCTTGAAACTCCATTCTATCGATTGAAAAAACAGGAGAAAACAGATATTGATCTAGATCTAGGTTTAGATTCTACTAATTTTTTTTTATTTAAGTCAGTAACGAACACGTAAAACCATTGTCAATCTAAGGTAATATTTAGTATTTAGAAGAATGGAAAGAGGAGCTTCAATTCATTTTGCGATAATGACTAATGCTTAAATTCTTGCATTCTGCCACCCATTTCTTCTACTCAGAGACATTATTTTAAGTTGAATAATGAGCGGAAAATAGATCTATATTTGTTGTTATAGTTATAATAAACGAATATGTTCACAGAAGCATTTAAGAGATAACAAATAAATGTTGTTGAAAAACAAATCCCAACCAGATAGGAGAAACCCAGTGTTTCTTTGAGCATCTGTTTTCCATTTTAGAGTGAATATAGACAATACTGGTATATGGAAAAAAAACATCCATGCAGAACAGGACAGTTACTGAGACAACAGTTGTTTTCGTGGTAAAAACTGATTTGAACTTTAAAGGCATCGCTACACAGGCACATCTCGTAACACCAAGGAATACCGTGGTGTAAGCAGAGAAATCGTACATTGTAAAAGCAGGCCAGAAAAGAATGAGAAACATTTCATATAATACTCGACTTCGATTCGTTCCAAGCCAAGAAAAACCGTTTCTCAAAGCTAAAGGGGCAAATAAGCAAAGAAAGATGGCATGCGAAACAGATATGGTGAGCAACAAAGTTGTAATACTGTCTTTAACACCGGCTTTGAAAAAAGTTACTATGTTGAGCGTGTTCGCAACTAAGCCTCCTACAAGTAAGACTGCGTAGAGGGGATGAACAATTGACACAAAGAGATGGTACTCTCGTTTGTAGGGCTTTTCAAAAAATTCGGGTGTCAAGGTAGCGTTTCGGTCAACATTATGAAAGTCTTCAAAGTCAGAACTATTCACTTTGCACCTCTTTTAACTTCTTGCTCTAATAAAGGTAAACCTTTCTCTATATTTCAGGTAATAAGAGCCCTTTGTGGTTCATTCCAAAAAGTAAGAAATCTGAAAGGAATAGAAATCATGTATGCTTCAACTCCAGCAAAAAGTGTTATCTCAGAACTTCTAAATTTTCATCCTGTCAAAGAAAGCATCCGGTTCGGATACTTACAATCGTCCTGAATATGAAAAAAAAATTGAAAGAAATTGGAAAAGACTGCACTAAGTCCTTTGACCCCCACGTTTTCTTTTGAATCGAAAGAAAGCAACAAATAAGTAAAACGTCCTAATCACGGAGTCCCGAGGACACCTTGAAATGTTATCATAAGTAAAAGTTTTGTTTCAATCAAAAACGAAATGATCTTATGTGAACCTTTATTTCAGTAGATGTTCTGAGAAAAAAAATATTAAAAACAAGCCAATTCATAAAAAAAGCTAATTGAAAGTCTAAATTAAACTAAAAGATGTTTCTGTGGTGGAGATATTATTTGATAGGTAAATATCAGTGCTAAAATATCTGTCGTAGAGATATTTTTCAGAAAGAAATCTAATTAATATCAAATAGAATATAGTTCATCACTGACTTCAATAGTGAGAATATAATATTATTATTACTGAACAATAATTGTTGAGATGCTGGTAAAGGGGAAAATTGATAAATTAAAATGTTTGATTATAATTATTTTTTATAATAAATGCATTTTCTGTCTCACTCTGGCTTTGATTATTGAAAGGTTACGGTTATTTGTTTTGTTCTCTGGCTTAAAGTAAATATCTTTTCTCTAATTTGACTTATTTTTGGTGGTTCCTCTCATTAGCAAGATGTTTCAATCAGATAAAAAATATTAAAAAGAGTGCCTGCTAGTAACAAAATTATGGTGGTGACGATTTTCATACATGTAATAAAAAATTTTCACGCCTTCAGTTAAACGAAAAAAAAGTTCAATGCGTTTTTCCTCTTTCAGTCAAAGCTTCACATGTCCATGTACTAAAGAATATTTATTAAATAATTTGTAATTAAATAATTAATACTGGGTATTAGATATACAACTATCTAATATCATAATTATTTTCCATAGATTGTGCTGGTGTAATGAGGATGGAGAACATTTTCATTAACGCTGCTATTATTTAAACATCTTAACTTTCCCTCATGCACAAAGCTATCCCATTAGACTAAAATCACTATCAATGTGTGATGATTATGAGCTAAAGTGTATCCTTGCCACGAAAGGATTCGGATTTCAGTTGCGGTTACATGTAAGAAATCTCTATTATTATTACTACTCACCATAGGCGTGACAGTGTGTAAGTGAGTGAGTCAGAGAGAGAGAGAGAGAGAGAGAGAGAGAGAGAGAGAGAGAGAGAGAGAGAGAGAGAGAGAGAGAGAGAGAGAAGCGTGGCGAGTTTAAATTAAGATAGTCAGTACACGACTAATCTGCAGAGAGAAAACACAATACCGGTAAATGAAGTAAGTGAATTTTACAACAAAATTTTACATTGCAGTTCTTTTTTTTTTCATTTTTTTTTTACAACTGTCACGTAAATATAGAATATCAGCATCAGCATTCATTATTTCATTTAAGCTCAATATTGAAAAAGTTGCGATATTTTTTCTTCTTGCAATGCCTCAATTTTATCTATTTCTACATATAAATATTGTTTTGTTTAAATGTTAATTTTTTCAATTCTAAAAAGAGAAAAAAAAAAACAATGCTTACAGAATTTTCCAATTTTTACAATAACATATGTATATATGAAATAATAGAACCAGCAGTTAAAATTTCATGAGGTTATTATTCTAATTACAATTCTACAAACACAAAAGTACTGTGTGATGAACATTGTTTTATTATAAGTCAAGCATTTTTTTTTTCAATTTGGCGTTAGGCAAGCTCCTCATCTCTCTCTTTGTCACGTGTTCCTCAGAGTAGTGTAACATAACCAAACGCTTGTCTTGAAGTTCTTTCTTCTTACTGATACCGCAAGAGTTCCTTGTAACCGACAAATTGATGCATTGCCTTAAATGGAAATATGACTTGCAATCAATTCGATGGAAGAGTTCGATTTAACAGATCAGAAAGAAAAATAAATGCTAAAAAGAAACCAGTAGACAATAGCTAATCTGAGTCGTTCAATTCGATGCAAGTTTTAACGGCATATATATAGGCTAAAAAAAAACAGCAGCCAAACATATAAGGACGAAGTAAATATGACACTTTAAAATAGACAGCATATTGGTCAATCTATTGTGAGTCATGATGTCAATTTTATTAATCACTCTTTTTAAAATTTTAATAAAAAGAAGACAAGAGAAATGAAGCTATGATTCTGTTGAAAAATCGGTTTTAGATAAAGTTATCAACCAGGATCAAATGGTAGATTCATAAGAAATAACGCAATGTTAATCTACGACATTATGAATGAGAAAAATCAACAAAAAAAAAAGAAGGTACCTTTTCATTGATTTTGAGAAAGCATTTCCCTGATTAGAATTTTCGTTAATTGATTCAATGGTTGTCTTTAGTGCCATTTGAATTTCCCAATCAATATTACTACTCAATCTGTGATGCTTCGTAAATACCTTCGTTATGAACCTGTCTAGAATGGGTCTTGATTGACAAGTCGTTGCATTTCTTTAATTTTTAGTCACAATGATTATAACAAGATGAATCAAACTTTTAAACTCTGAAAAGAACTGAAGAATCATCGTTAATAACACCGTTTCTAACTGATTCAACGTGGAAAGAAGCTGTGGACAAGGCGACCCGATATTGAACTTACTCCTTCTTTTGTACACTTGAACAAAAACGTTATATTTCACAAATTGAAGAGTGAAATCAAACACACAAAACTCAAAAGTTTCCATTTCCGAATTTTTCACAAAACTTAACTACAAACAGTTCAATTATAAGATACAAAACAAAAACAGTTCCTTCCATGAAACATAAATATTCAGAATCAACAGTAAATCTTTAAGCATTTTCAGGCTGATCTAGAGGGCATGTTAACTGGAAAATGTTCACACACAATCTCGAGTCCATTAAATTCATGAAGAGCATGGTAGTAATTAACTTGGAAATAGGAAAACAAAACAGCATTTCTCTAGAATTAATAATTCATGGAGCAAAACATGTCATTCACAGATGTTATTTATTTGAAATCTGACAGAGACTTAATTATTTTAAGCATAATCTTTACAGGAGGTATGGCACAGAAAAGGAGATTTCAACTTATACAAGAAGAAGAGCCGTTTTTCAACAAAGACCCGTTTTTAACAAAAAGTGAGTTCCATACAAGATAGAAGGTACAAGAAGCAGAGGTAGACAAAGGATTACATTTCTTGATAGCTTGAGCTCTTTTGTGACAGGAAACAACAAAGACAACATAGCCTTACTGCGGATGACGGAAGATAGGGACAGGTGGAGAATCATGATCGCCGATGTCTGTTCCAGACAGGGCATTTGAGAGAGAGAGAGAGAGAGAGAGAGAGAGAGAGAGAGAGAGAGAGAGAGAGAGAGAGAGAGAGAGAGAGAGAGAGAGAGAGAGAGAGAGAGAGAGAGAGAGAGAGAGAGTTCCATACACAAACTTGTTTAAATCCTTAATTATAATGCCAGATATCTAATTCTTAAATCGCGTAAGGAAAGTAATCAAACAAGAAACGTTTTAAAAAACTTAGACCATACCAAGATGTTTATAAAATTTTGAAGATCGTAATTATGGACATGATGGATGTAACATATTCTATGAATACAATGGTTAGAAAGATAGAACTTTCTTGAGTCCTTTTATATCTTGAAGCTACCGTCAGCACTATTTGTTTCTTATTCATATTTTTATCTATATTCCTAAGTTTATCTCTTTCACATTTATTTTGCAACTAAAGAAGTCTCGAGATTTATATGGCAATGATGTTACATGTATTTTTTCCTGTGGCTACCAAAATATAAGTGCTATCTTCACTACCTCATCAATATCGTAACAACAACAACAACAACAACAACAACAACAACAACAACAACAACAATAGTAATAATAATAATAATAATAATAATAATAATAATAATAATAATAATAATAATAATAATAATAATAATAATAATAATAATAATAATAATAATAATAATAATAATAAAAACTGCGAATCACATTTTAAAAAAGCAGAATGCTGTAGCCCATGTCATGTCTTGTGTGTGCCTTCTTTATGCGGGTGGATAATCTTGTAATTGGTATTTTCCCTAAAAACTTGAATCCGCTATAGAAAGAATTTGTCTGAGAATGCTTATATCGCTATAAAACTGTAAAAAACTGTTAAAATAAATACCTTTTAAGTAACATTTTTAACTTGAGCCATGATGATTTTTTTTAAACCGGCTTCTCATCTCATAATTTTCCTGGTTAAATCAAAATATGTTTGAACCAAAACAATTTGCAAGCCTTTAGAATTTTAGTTAAACTATATTCAACTTCATACTCAAAGGAAAATAAAAAAAAATGCGTTTGATTTCTTAAGAGGATACATGTTCATGAGAAACAGTAGGACACAATTTTTTATGGTTTACCACACTTAAGTTAAGAGTGTCTTTTGGTTATAACATTATTATAACTTCATTTTATCCGAATGATACGATATATGACAATATTTTGCGTATACTTTGATTGAAGAAGCGAGTCATGAGTTTTCTTGTATCCAAATCCGTACATACTTATACCCTCAATTAATTGGCCCAAATGACAAAATATAGCACAATTTTGGCAACATATGTCACATGTTGTCAGTTTTTTCGTTTTTCTTTTTAGAATATTGTTAAGCCTATGTTGTAATGCATTTAAAAAATTTTGACGAAGTATTGAATGTCTTTGTTTAAGTAAAATTCTCTGCACATTTACCAAAAGTTTGTGAACTAATTATTCAAAGCTTTAGAAGTCCTTTTGAAATGGCCATTCATTGAGAATCAGATGTTTCCTTAGCTTCTCTCATTAAAATGCTTCAAGAATTTCATGATATAAATCTGTTTTGTTAAATACTTAGAAATTGTTCGTCATATATGATCCAGTCTAATTACCTGGACAATTACTTTTTGTCAAATTCAACATTTATTATATATAAAAACAAAGCATTTTCACCTACATGTACTTCAAGTTTGTAGCAATATAGGCAAAAGGTGTTGATGTCGAATCAAATTTGATTTCTTCGAAAACTGTTTTGGGGACATTTTCAATTACAGTAATAAATCCTCGATATTCTTTGTTGAGTACCGAGCTAGTGACCTTCCTGAAAGAGATATCACCCAAAATTTTAGCGAAGCCACGACTTTGATAGAAATGTATAAAACTCGCGCATCCCACAGACCCTTTAGCTACAGAGCAGACTTTGCGCGCTAGTGTCGTAATACAACAACCAACAAGTCTTAACGATGACGGAAACGTTTATGTGGATCTGTCCTGGAGAATGCTTCCTCGTAGCAAGGACAATACCTGCTGCTATACGAAGGAAGTGAATCACTATAATAACTCTGAACCTGAGAGATCATAATAACTACTTGCGGAAAATCGTCAAAATTGTCATGGACCGTACCATTCCCCGTAAAAGACAGAGCAAGAACAAGCAGACAATTCAGTATGATCGCCTCCGGAAGTTTCACCTAAGTTTACACCTCTTCATTCGCACAATGATTGACCTACGCTGTTCCATGCTACGGGACACACTGACAATTGTGCTTCAACCCGGAAGAGTCACGTTTTCTCTGAAAGAACTACAGAAACACGACGCGTGTCTACATCTCCTCGCAGTCTACACGGAACTCGACTTAGGTCTAGTTTTCGTGCTGACCAAACGAGATGGCTCCAGGGCAGAGATGAGTGCAGTTTTACTCACGGCGCCACAAAAGTGAACAGAACAAAATTCGCCACCCAGTCTGAGCAACAACAGCTAGAAAAAATTCAACTCACCAACAATGACCCTAGATCTGGACTACTACAAATTTATTTCAAGTTACAAAAGCGAAACGATGCATCGCTGACTCATAAAAGTTAGTAGAGGGTAACGCATACTGTCTCAAGGATGATTTGTTTTAAAGACGTGCAAAACGTGGATCCAGCATGAATCAACGTAGAAGACTTATGGTTGTACATTTGCTTTGGGCATCAGATGAAAGAGTACCAGCCTCAATTTATTTATGAGTACCGTATAATAAGAGTATACCTCAATTTTCATTAGTAAACCAATGTTTGCGATGAGTTTATGCCTAACCGTTTGGCATCAGATCATAGGTAAAGAACGTTTTTAAGATTTTTTACTTAAAACATCGAGTAGAGCACGAAAAGAAGTTTTAGAGTAAATAATTTCACCCAAAATTAGATAGTAGTGGATGATCATTAACATTACCATACGCATTTGACTAAAGGACTAATGGTGGATTCATTTGCCAAGAATACAGAGGTCTACACAGTAGGAAGAATACGAACCAGTCTAATATCTTTCCTTTTACGATGTTCTCTTTTAAGAGAAACTCTATTGAACTGAGTGTTTTACTGCTAAATTTATTTATTCATTTATTAAGTTTTTTGGTACGGTACATGTAGTGTGAGCGCTCCTGAACACATTTATCAGATTATTCACTAAAGAAATATTTATTCGACCACTTAACTTGATCAAATGCGAAACAGTGTTCTTGTATTCTTGAATACATTGTGATTGCATGCTATGTAATAATTCTTTCAATTATATGTTTTTGTTGTTTTTTGTGAAAGAGATTTTAAAATGTAAAAGCGCTCTGAACTGAATTTTTTAGGGAGTTCGAAAGTGCTCTAAAATGATCTCTAATGTTATTATATTTATTTGAAACCCATGCAAAAGGGGCGATATAGCCTTGAACAATTTGAAAAAAACATGTTTGTGAAAAGATATTGTTATGCTAGTTCTGTTTAGTTTTTGCGAAAAAAAAGTTGGAAATTTTACCTCGGCTTGACTTACACAATTTCAACAGAATAAAAAATTGTACACAAGAAAACAAACTTCAGTTGTTTTTTCTTCTTCTCTTTTTATCAATAAATTAAAATCAAAGCTCATTTCTACTTCGATTTGCAAATCGAAACAGCTCACAAAAACAAAGAGATGCAGTCAAAAATCTTAAGCTATGATTTAAACGTCTATATTAATTCTATAGAGCTGAAATGACTGATCTACACCTATATATATATATATATATATATATATATATATATATATATATATATATATATTCTCCTAGTTTGTTTGTTTTTTAATCTAGGTCGACAAAGAAACAGTGCACTTTTAATTCTTATTTTGCTTTTTAAAAGCGTGAAATGGGATAAAAAAAAGTACGGCTTTAATAAGCTTCATTTCTCTTTGCGCTAATAATTGAAACGATTATTGCAATAATTTAACAACTTCTTTCAACTCAAAAACATTATTTCAAATTGAATAATAAACGAAAAACAGATCTATATCTGCTATTATAGTTGTAATAAACAAGTATATTCACAGAAGCATTTAGGAGATAACAAACAAATGTTGTTTTAAAACAAATCCTAACTACATGAACTAACCTGCTATAAACATTAAATTCTGGAAAAGTATTTTGAAGCAGGGTGTAAAGTAGCGACGGTAGCTGCGCCATAATGTAAATAGAGCACACCAGAATCGCAGACTGTACAACACGGACATCTTTTGGCGACAGATGGTGTGATTTCTTTGCATCACCGGAACCTGGGTCACTGACCGGCTTTGATCGCACCTTGGACGACTCGTACAGTTTGAAACTCAAGAGAGCCGCACAAGTTATAATCGTGATGAATGCGACCGCCTGAAGTGTGTTTTTGTTGATGATGTCGTTTAAACTCTGTTTGTAAGCTGTATCAAATCTGTTTCCCACTAAGCCTACAGACAAGTAAGTGGTGTTTCCTTTTCCTCTTTTCCATTTTAATGTGAATATGGACAGCACTGGTATATGGAGAAGAACATCTATGCAAAATAGGACAACTACAGAAATAATGGTTCTTTTTCTGGTGAAAACTGATTTAAACCGTAAAGGCATCGCTACACAGGCACATCTCGTAACACCAAGGTATACAGTGGTGTAAGCAGAAAAATCGTACATTGTAAAAGCAGGCCAAGAAAGAATGAGGAAAATGTCATTGAACACTCGACTTCGATTCGTTCCAAGCCAGGAGAATCCGTTCCTCAAGGCTACCGGGGAAAATAAACAAAGAAAGATGGCATCCGAAACCGATATGGTGAGCAGCAAAGTTGTCACACTGTCTTTAACACCGGCTTTGATAAAAGTTACTATGTTAAGCGTGTTACTAATTAGGCCTGCCAAAAGTAGGACTGGGTAGAAGGGATGTACAATTGCAGCAAAAATATCATGCTCACGTTCGTAGGGCTCTTCAAAAGATTTATCTTGAGCGACGAGTGCCAAGGTACTGTTTAAGTCTGTCAACATGGCGGAAGTCTTCAAAGTCTTTATTATTGGCTTCGTAACTGTCTTGAATGTGTACTCAAAGAAAAAGGTAAATCTCTCTTTATGTTGTAGATATAAAGAGCCCTTTTCGTTTCCTTACGAAAAGCTAGGAATCTTAACACAATATAAAAAAATTATCACGTATACCTCGATTCCATGCGAGAGCCCTATCGTAAGCTTCTAAATTTTACCCTCGCCATAGACAGCATCAAGTTGGATACTTGGAGTCGTTTCGAATCTACAGAAAAAGATTGAAAGCAAATTAAAAATGCTGCATAGATTCGTCATACCTTCGCGTTTACGAAAGAAATTGACAAAGATATGTGTTCCTTATCACAGAGTTTCTGAGATGATATTGAAAGTTTCCCAAAAGAAAAAAGAATACAGTTCGCAGGATAGTGGCGCAAGTCTATGCCTTTTTTAAAGCATGATGGCTGTCATCGCTGTTACATCGGAAAACTCATCAAGACTGTGGTGTTGTATAACTATTTGCGCTTTTTATTCCCGCTCATACCATATTAAAACTGTGTTGTTGTCTTTTCTGCCTTTCTCCGAATTAATTTTTATTTTCAAATCAGCTTAGTGGTTGCTATTCTTATTGACTTTATAATTATCACTTATAACATTAATCATTATAACAATAATAATAATCTCTCAATAATGGGGCTGGGCGAAAAATGAAGAACATGTTACGGAGATTTTTCTAGACCACCTGGCCACGTCAAATTTGGCATAAAGTTGTAAATTGCCTACAGAATTGGAGAAAAAATATTATTTCTCAACAAAATTAATAGTGTTTTGGGAAAATCAAAGGCTTTTCTTAAAAGAAAAAAAGTGAACGTTTAAACTATTTCCTGTAAGCCCAGCTAGGTAGAGATGATAGGAATGAAACTAAAAGGAGGTCTACAGTGTAATGAGTGCAGGGGGCGGCAGTTTTAAAACCGTCTGGAATTGATCTGGGTATTATAGACTAATATCTAAATGAACAGTCTAAAATTTTTCTTGGAAATAGATTTCAGCTCTAGAGTCTAGATATTTTCAGCAACTACACTCAGATCAAAATATTAAGAAATAGATCTAGATTTTACTCTCAGCCTTAGAATTTCGAAAGGACTTAAGATCTAGATCTAAATTCAGTGTTTAGAATTATAGAGATACCTAGATTCTAGGTATATATATATATATATATATATATATATATATATATATATATATATATATATATAAGATAGATAGATAGGTGGAGGCAAATATGTGAACATATTTAGTAAAAGCATGGATATCAAGACCGTTTATGAGCTAGTTAAATAAGCAGACGTACTCCACCCCCGGCATTTTGGCACCAGGGTCCCGTTCGTTGAACGAATTTTTCCACTTGGAATAATAATAATAATAATAATAATAATAATAATAATAATAATAATAATAATAATAATAATAATAATAATAATAATGATAAATCCCTAGATCTTATTTTGTTATTTCAAAGGACTATAGAATGCATAACAATGATGTTCTTTCATTGTGTGCAACTTCAGAAGACCATTTATGTTCTATTCAAGAAATGCCTTATAACACAAAGAAAGTAGCTGATTTGTCTAACTATTCCTGGCAAACAGCTTCCAACTTAATAATTCGAGTAGGTATACTAAAATAATTAGAAGCACATTCATTACAACCGCTTCGTAAAAGTTTCATTTTAATGAGTCCATTTACCCACTTCTTAAAGAAAAGATGTCCCTGTCGTGGAGACATTATTTAGATAGTAAATATAACTAGCTTGCGTGGAGAGATTATTTGGATAGTAAATATAACTAGCTTTGTAATAAGTGTATCTGCTGTCACACCCTGACTATGATTATTGAATGTCTTCGTTTCTTTGATTATACAAGTCCAATTTGACATCGCAATGGTGCTTCCAAAACTTCAAAATGGCTATTATTATGACAACAGAGATGATGATATTCTGCGAGTAATCCAAATATTTAACACTATTTTTTGTGCCTTTTAATTAAAAAAAATTTCAATAACTTTTTTTCTCCATTAATGAAAACTTCGGGTATTAAGGTATAAAAGGAAACAACTTTGTATGAGATGTACACCGTGTTTTCAACTCTTCTCACATTGTCCACAGTTGTTGGCTTTTCTCTAATTCTTAATTTCTAATATGCACTCAAAAGTCTCTTGAAGAGAACTGGTGAAAATAAAATAAGTGCATAGACGGCACCAGTATAAGTTAACGTTTACGAAAGCCACAAGGTAAAACGCATTTCTATGATAAAACTAGAGGAATAAATCAGAATAAATGGACAAACTAAGAAGTACTAAGAAGTACTATTGTTTCTATAATTCGTGTGATTGTATGATTAACATAACACCATGTTCCTGAAGTACTTTGTTTTAAATTACTGTATAGCAGAAATTGTGTTATTTTTTCTTCTTAATTAACATTTTTCTTCCTCTGCATGTGAATTCATATACATATTTATTTCCGGTATGATTCATGCTAAAATCTTTCAAAGTCGTTTTCTTCGAAAATTACTTTTTAAATTTGAACAATGTGATGATGAATCCTGATAACTCTTTGAAGATGACCGAACACCTACCGCAGTCCCCCCAATAACTACCTGGACTCACACACTTTACCAGTACGAATTAGTAAACAAAGATCTCAGGGAATGTTTAAATATCGGCCAAAATTTCAAAGGGCCAGTGCTTTAGTTCAATGCTTTTGGGTTGAAGATTCTTACATATGATTTTATGACCTTTATGTCCAATGATTATCTTATGAGAGTTCTAATAACTGCATATATAAACGCTAAAGCAGTTAAATATATAGGAAAGAGTTCAAAGTTACACCTATAAAGAGACTGACACAGCATTTTGATCAAACTATTGTGAGTCAAGATGTCCATTTTATTTATCATTCTTTTTAAAGTTTTAGTAAAAGAAGACTGGAGAGACCAAGCTGTGATTCTATTGGAAAACCAGTTTTAGGTAAAGTTATCATTCAGGACAGAACGGTATATTTAGAGGAGATATGGCAAGATTTGTCTTCCACGTTATAAATGACAGGAAGCAAGTGATTTAACGTAGAAATATCAAACAGCTGACCCGATATTGCGGTACTTATTTCGTCTTTAGTCCGTTTAGGACAAAAACTTTAACATCCACAAATTGAAGGGTCACAACAAAATCACAAAATTCAATTGATTCCATTACCGAGTCTTGCACAACATCTTAACAACAAAAAAATTAGTTGCAAGATAGAATGTAGATAAAGAAAAAGAGAACTAATCTTTTCTGGAATAGCAACTAAAGGCTGATCACGCGTGATAAGTGGAAAATTGTGTACACACAAACATTCTCAAGTTCATAATGATATGAACTTTGGTAACTGGAAAACAAAACATTTTTCTAGAACTAGCATTCTTATGGCCAAAAATGTTGTTAGTAGATGTAAACTAAATAAAGTCAAACATATACTTAATTTCTTTAAGCATGAAATTTGCAGGGGGTATGAAACAGAAAAGAATATTTTAAATAGTACAAGAAGAGGATCCGTTTTCACCAAAACTTGAGGTCTATTACAAAAACTTTAATTTTTTTTTACAACGCTAGAAACCTAATTCTTAAAACACTTCTGTTTACACGAAACAATTTGCAGCTAACAGCATCAACCCAAAAACTGCTCTGACGTCACAAGCAGCAATTCCTGTTGCTAGCGATTTGTCGGGAGCAACACATTTTCCAATCTTATTAGTATGTTTTAGACAAAGAGATTTGCAGTATGCCACCAAAATATTTTAATCAAGTGATCAAAGGTCAAGGGGTGTATGGATAGCAGTGCAACTATCGTGCCATTTAGAGATGGTTAAGTAGACTTCGTTAGTAATATTTGCTCATAGAATTAATGGTAGAAATATTCCCCCCCCTCCCCCCCAAA